>CAUYLG010052011.1:0-59156 GCA_963573385.1 Cacajao melanocephalus | reverse complement strand
GTGTGGCTCCTCCGCCGGGAATCTCCTAGTCTATGGGCAACAAAAATTCGTCTGAAAGTGCGGCGTCCACTCGCTCTCCGCGCTTTCACTGGGAGCTATAATCCTGAGCTGTTGTTAATCGGCCATCTTGGATCTCTCTCCGCTTTTTCTGTTTTGATACAAATGTAGACTCCATTCAAGTAACAACAAGAACAAAAAAAAAAAACAGTTGCATACATCACTTCGGGCACTTATAATTTCATTGATTATAAGAGTTATCTTAGATTTGGAGGAAAACTGGAAAATAAATGTTTAATAGACAAATTCAGAAACATTATTCCCACACACTTATTTATATTGATGTTTTTAAGTCCCAGAATTCATATGTAATCTGTCAATCTCTCAAAATTCAGTTGACACTGATGTTGGCTGGCAAGTAGGCAGGAGTATCAAGAAGAATCTCAACATGTGACCTCTCCATATGGCCTGGCCCTTCTTACAGCATGGTAGTTCAAAATAGTTGGACTTCTTCCAGGGTGGCTCCTGGGATTCAAAATGAATGTGCCATGTAGCAAAGTGGAAATTGTATTACCTTTTGTGACATAGCCTAAGAACTAAGATAGCATCATTCCACTATACTTTTTGGGAGAAAGCAGTCAAAAATCCACCCATATTCACGGGGAGAAGACATATACCTCACTCTTAATGGGAGAAGGATCAAACAATTTGGGGTCATATGCATATATATGAAGTGTATATATATATATGAAGTATATATATATATATATGAAGTATATACTTCATATATACTTCATATATATATGATCCCAAATTGTTTGACCCTTCTCCCAATATCTTCCATATATATATATATATATATATTTATACTTTAAGTTCTGGGGTACACATGCAGAATATGCAAGTTTATTACATAGGTATACACATGCCGTGGTGGTTTGCTGCACCTATCAACCCATCATCTACATTAGGTATTTCTCCTAATACTATCCCTCCCCTACCCCCCGACCTCTTGAAAGGCCCCAGTGTGTGATGCTCCCCTCCCTGTGTCCATGTGTTTTCATTGTTCAACTCCCAATTATGAGTGAGAACACATGGTATTTGGTTTTCTGTTCTTGTGTCAGTTTGCTGAGAATGATGGTTTCCAGCTTCATCTATGTCCCTGCAAAGGACATGAACTCATCCTTTTTAATGACTGCATAGTATTCCATGGTATATATATGCCAGATTTTCTTTACCCAGTCTATCATTGATGGGCATTGATGGTTAGTTCCAAGTCTTTGCTTTTGTGAACAGTGCAGCAATAAACAGATGTGTGCATGTGTCTTTATAGTAGAATGATTTATAATCCTTTC
Organism: Cacajao melanocephalus; assembly: GCA_963573385.1. Taxonomy (NCBI): domain Eukaryota; kingdom Metazoa; phylum Chordata; class Mammalia; order Primates; family Pitheciidae; genus Cacajao; species Cacajao melanocephalus. The sequence goes on along the minus strand of CAUYLG010052011.1, from coordinate 57,804 downwards.
GATATATACCCAGTAATGAGATTGCTGAGTCAAATGGTATTTCTATTTCTAGATCTGCCACACTATCTTCCACAATGGTTGAACTAATTTACACTCCCACCAACAGTTTAAAAGTGTTCCTATTTCTCCACATCCTCTCCAGCATCTGTTGTTTCCTGACTTTTTAATGATTGCCATTCTAACTGGAGTGAGATGGTATCTCATTGTGGTTTTAATTTGCATTTCTCTATGACCAGTGATGATGAGCTTTCTTCATATGTTTGTTGGCCGCATAAATGTCTTCTTTTGAGAAGTGTCTGTTCATATCCTTCGCCCACTTTTTGATGGGGTTGTTTTTTTCTTGTAAATTTGTTTAAGTTCTTTGTAGATTCTAGATATTAGCCCTTTGTCAGATGGATAGATTGCAAAATTTTTCTCCCATTCTGTAGGTTCCCTGTTCACTCTGATGATAATTTCATTTGCTGTCCAGAAGCTCTTTAGTTTAATTGGATCTCAATTGTCAATTTTGGCTTTTGTTGCCATTGCTTTTGGTGTTTTACTCATGAAGTCTTTGCCCATGCCTAAATCCTGAATGGTATTGCCTAGGTTTCCCTCTAGGATTTTTATGGTTTTAGGTCTTATATTTAAGTCTTTAAACTATCTTGAGTTAATTTTTGTATAAGGTGTAAGGAAGGGGTTCAATTTCAGTTTTCTACATAGAGCTAGCCAATTTCCCCAACACCATTTATTAAATAGGAAATTCTTTCCCCATTGCTTGTTTTTGTCATGTTTGTCAAAGATCAGATGGTTGTAGACGTGTGGCATTGCATCCACAGCCTCTGTTCTGTTCCATTGTTCTATATATCTATTTTGGTACTAATACCATGCTGTTTTTGTTACTGTAGCCTTGTAGTATAGTTTGAAGTCAGGTAGTGTGATGCCTCCAGCTTTGTTTTCTTTTGCTTAGTATTATCTTGGCTATGCAGGCTGTTTTTGGTTTCATGTGAAATTTAAAGTAGTTTTTTCTAATTTTGTGAAGAAAGTCAATGGGAGCTTGATGGGGAGAGCATTGACTCTATAAATTACTTTGGGCAGTATGGCCATTTTCATGATATTGATTCTTTCTATCCATGAGCATGGAATGTTTTTCCATTTGTTTGTGTCCTCTCTTATTTCCTTGAGTGGTGGTTTGTATTCCTCTTTGAAGAGGTCCTTCATATCCCTTGTGAGTTGTATTCCTAGGTATTTTATTCTCTTTGTAGCAATTCTGAGAGTTCACTCATGATTTGGCTCTCTGTTTGTTCGTTATTGGTGTATAGGAATGCTTGTGATTTTTGCATACTGGTTTTGTATCTTGAGACTTTGCTGAACTTGCTTATCAGCTTAAGGAGATTTTGGGCTGAGACAATGGGATTTTCTAAATATACAATCATGTCATCTGCAAACAGAGAATTTGACTTCCTCTATTCCTATTCATATACTGTTTATTTCTTTCTCTTCCCTGATGGCCCTAGCCAGAACTTCCAAAACTATGTTGAATAGGAGTGGTGAGAGAGGGCATCCTTGTCTTGTGCCAGTTTTCAAAGGGAATGCTTCCAGTTTTTGCTCTTTCAATATGATATTGGGTGTGAGTTTGTCATAAATGGCTCTTATTATTTTGAGATAGGTTCTATCAATGCTTAGTTTATTGAGAGTTTTTAGCATGAAGGGGTGTGAATTTTATTGAAGACCTTTTTTGCATCTATTGAGAAAATCATTTTGTTTTTGTCATTGGTTCTGTTTATGTGATGGATTACATTTATTGATTTGCATATGTTGAATCAGCCTTGCATCACAGGGATGAAGCTGACTTGATAGTGATGGATAAGCCTTTTCATGTGCTGCTGGATTTGGTTTGCCAGTATTTTATTGAGAATTTTCACATCGATGTTCATCAGGAATATTGGCCTGAAGTTTTCTTATTTTGTTGTGTGTCTGCCAGGTTTTGGTATTATGATGATGCTGGCCTCATAAAATGAATTAGGGAAGAGTCCCTATTTTTCTATTGTTTGAAATAGTTTCAGAAGGAATGGTACCATCTCCTCTTTGTGCCTCTGGTAGAATTTGGCTGTGAATCCATCTGGTTCTGGGCTTTTTTTGGTTGGTAGGCTATTAATTACTGCCTTAATTTCAGAACTTGTTACTGGTCTATTCAGGGATTTGACTTCTTCCTGGTTTAGTCTTCGGAGGGGGTATGTGTCCAGGAATTTATCCATTTCTTCTAGATTTTCTAGTTTATTTGCATAGAGGTGTTTATAGTATTCTGTGATGGTATCATTTCTGTGGGATGAGTGGTGATATCCCCTTTATCATTTTTCTTGTGTCTATTTGATTCTTCTCTCTTTTCTTCTTTATTAGTCTGGCTATCGGTCTATCTATTTTGTTAATCTTTTCAAAAAACCACCTCCTGGATTCACTGATTTTTTTTGAAAGGTTTTTTGTGTCTCTATCTTCTTTAGTTCTTTTCTGATCTTAGTTATTTCTTGTCTTCTGCTAGCTTTAGAATTTGTTTGCTCTTGCCTCTCTAGTTCTTTTAATTGTGATGTTAGGGTGTCGGTTTTATATCTTTCCTGCTTTCTCTTGTGGGCATTTACTACTGTAAATTCCCTTCTAAGCGCTGCTTTAACTGTATCTTTGGGGCCATATTTTAAAGCTACCACACTAGGCTTTATGGCAATGGAAGTATCTTACGATTCTACCTCAATAATTTCTGCCTGAGAAATCACTGACTTTGAAACAGTATAGTGTTACCTACATGGCAGCAATTCTTAAGGTTCTGTATTATGCTAATCCTGTGGTTCTCAACCTTGTCTATGCTTTAGAGTCATCTGGGGGAAATTTTAAAAAATACCAGTAGCTGAACCCCACACCCAGAGATTTCTAGTTTACTCAATCTGGAATTAGCCTTGGGTATCAAGTATTTTTTAAGTGCTTAATGTGTTGTTCCTTAGCATCTTGCTAGTTGTATCCTTCTTTCACTAATTTCTTTGGATGCTTCTGACTCAGTGGTTTCAGAATTGGATCCTCAGGTCCCATCAATGAGAACAGGAAGAGCTGGGCAGGTGTGCTGCCCTCTGGAGTAGGCACAGAGGTTTTAAGGGGCTGCATCTCGCTGGTTTGTAGCAGTGTCACTGGTTTTTGGAAGGAGTTGAGCCTGTAAATGAGAAATGTGATGAGCAGGGTGGAGATATAATGGAAGAGTAACAAAGGCTGTGCTCCGAAGAATGTACATAGATGATGTCTGACCTTCCTCTCTGTAAAAATCTCCATCACTTCTCAAACCTGTGAATGGCCTTTTATCCTTTTTCTGTAAAGTGTGATTTATCCCAAGATTAATGACAATTAATTAATCAAGATTAATCCCTTATCCAGAGGGAAGGAATTCACTTTGAGGAGTAGAGAGACATAGATTCTAGATCAAGCTTGGCCATGAATTTCCTGGGTGACCTGAAACAAAAGGTATTGCCTATGTAGGCCTTAGTTTTCTCTGTGAAGTGGTGAGCTGATTTGGAATAACTCCATAGAAGCTATAAATTCTTCATCTTTAATGGTTAATACTTAATTATTCTTAATATTAATTTAGTCTTCATATTTAAGTATTAAGTATTATTTTAATACTTAATTGAATACTTAGTGTAGCCCTTAAAGCTATTTGCTATTGACTCCTAATCACTCAGTGTGGAGATGTAAGAATATTGCTAAAACCACTTTCTTATTTTCATGTTTGGTGAAACAACACATTCTTACCAAGTTAAATTGTGTACCTTTATATATTAATAATGAGAATGTTAAATATTGGGCCAAAGTGATCTTTGTGACCTTCATTTTTTAAAGCTTAGAATTAAATGGCTGAATGTAACTTTTAATAGCAACCAAATCACATTTTTTAAATCACATTTTAATAGCATTTGTTTATTATAAGACTTTGTAGGATTAAATGAGAATTTTTTTCAGTGTGGAGAGGACTTTGGAGTTAGCAGCTCAGGGACTGAAAACTTAAGTTTTTGGGGGTAGCAGCTCATTATTTTAATAGCATTTGTTTATTAGAATACTTTGTAGGATTAAATGAGAATTTTTTTCAGTGTGGAGAAGAGTTTGGGGTTAGCAGCTCTGGGACCTTGAAAACTTAAGTTCAAATATGACAATCACCTTTTTCTAATCCAGAGCCACCTCATCAGATATAGAGCTTTCTACCTTGAAAAAAACTAGAGATGTGGGTTATTTAATCCACCATCTCTTCACTAAGCAATCAGAGGGAAATGTAATGGACAAAGGTTAAAGTATTGTTTATATAAAATCGATGTTAAAATGCGAACTTCCTGGAAAGAGTAATCATTTAACCAACATCACCTACGTAGCACATAAGACATCTTTCCTCAAACCATGCCTGAGGGGTAACCTTAAAGTAGGAAACAATATTTTCTCTGTTACACCTTATATACATACCAGAATTTCTAACCTTATTCAAAGACTCACCCTGCCTTCCCAGTACATTTGGGGAGTCCTCAATCACCCATACTCTTCTAGAAGTTCTTTCAGCCTTCTGTGACACCCTAGGACTCCACTACCATGTGTTGGTTTCTTTCTGTCCCACTGCTGATGCATGATGTCAGGCATCTCCAGGTAGCATGACTCATTCCTGCTAACAAAGCTGTCATCACTCAGAAGGGCAGGAAGCTCTGTATCCTCCATCAAGAGAGTTAGCTGCTTCTACTGCCATTAGCTGAAGCCAGATGTGGGTCTCTGCTATGTCTAAGACTGGGGCTCCTGCTGCTACTGGTTCTGCAGAGTGTGGGAGATGGCACTGGCCACCCTCTCAAACCCTCCCACCCTCTGCAAAGTCATACCGGGCCAGCACATCTCTAATATCTAATATTTTGTTGCATTTATTTCTTTCCTCTTAGCCCTACATCTGTTTATTAAGCTAGTCTAATATTCTTTGTTTCTGTATGTCTAGTTTTTCTTTATTTAGCTGATGAAGTTAAATTCTGCCTATTATTTTGATTCAAGGAGAATCTCTTTCTGTTATCACATCCCGTTTTACTGGATTTCTTATTGTTTAATGTTCCCATGTGGCCACTTCTACTATTTTCTTAAGCTTGCTAAACTTTGCACTAGGAATTTATTTTTCCATTTTACTAGTTTCTTTACTCTTCTGGTGATTATTAAATATTTGATTGATGTTTGCAATTACAGTGACAACGCTGGAGTATCCTTTTAGGGTAGTTTGTTTTTGCTCTTTTCCCTAATTTTTTGTAATCTTGTGATTTTATTTATTTATTTATATTATTATTATTTTAGAGACAGGGTCTGATGTGGTTTTGCTATGTCCCCACCCAAATCTCATCTTGAATTGTAACTCCCACAATTTCCATGTGTCATGGGAGGAACCTGTTGGGAGGTGACTGAATTATGGGAGAGGGTCTTTCCTGTGCTGTTCTTGTCATAGTGAACGAATCTCACAAGATCTGATGGTTTTAAAAATGGGAGTTTCCCTGCACAAGCTCTCTTTTTGCTTGCTGCCATCCATGTAAGATGTGACTTGCTCCTCCTTGCCTTCCGCATGATTGTGAAGCCTCCTCAGACATGTGGAACTGTGTCCATTAAAGCTCTTTCTTTTGTAAATTGCCTAGTCTTGGGTATGTCTTTATCAGCAGGGTGAAAACAGACTAATACTTGGTCTTACTCTGTTGCCCAACCTGGAGTACAGTGGCCAGATCATACCTCACTGTAATCTTGAATGCCTGTGCTCAAGCAGTCCTCCCACCTTGGTGTCTCATGTAGCTGGGACTACAGGTGCATGCCACCATGCCCAGCTAATTCTTTAAGTTTTTGTAGAGATGAAGTCTCACTATGTTGCCCAGGCTGGTCTTCTGGCATCAAGCAGTCATCCTACCTCCCAAAGTGCTGGGTTATAGGTGTGAGCTACATTGTCTGGCCTATCTTTTTTTAATATTTAAAAATCTCAGGAAGAGTCTATCTTAGTCTGTGTCAACATAAATCAAACAAAATTGTTAGTTGAAAAACAGTTATGTAGACAATTTTATTTTCTTCCCCACTAACTCTTTTAAAGGAGCAAAAAATTATAAGCTTATCTGAAGCATAGTTGACAACATATTTGAAAGAGAAGAAAGGAGACAATTTTGCCAATGTAAGATACCACATGTTATAACTATAGGGCTAACATTTTTTTAAAAAGCAAGAGATGAATTAACGTTTTTACAATAGTAAGGAAATAATTGGGCTTTTACCATTATCTAATAATTCTTTCATTAAATATGCAATTACACAGTCAAGAAAGGAAACCACCATACAGTCTGTGAGGCTGATAAGAGGAAATATTCACTGAATTTTAGGGCTGTTAAAAGGACATCTTGAAGATTTCTATTTAAACTGGGAGTCTGATGGTTAATTTTTGTCAACCTGTCAGGGCTGTGATGTCCAGATAATTGACCAAACATTGTTCTGGATGTTTCTATAAAGGCACTGCTATGGTTTGGATGACTCCCCCCAAACTCACGTTGAAATTTAATTGCCTTAGAACAGTAGGAGTGTTAATAAAAAAAATTTTCAAAAAATTTAATCACCATTGTAAGAATGTTAGAAGACAGGGCTTTAAGATTAGGCCATGAGGATTAATGTCCATGAGGGATGGATTCATGCCATTATGTTGGGAGTGGGTCAGTTATCTCTGGAGTGTGTTCCTGATAGAAAGGATGAGTTCAGCCCAATTTTCTCTCTTTCCCTCGCTCCCTCTCTTTGTCATGACTTCTGCCCATATGATGCAGCAATAAGGCCCTAACCAGATGTAGCCCCTTGATCGTCTACATCCCATCCTCCAAAACTGAGCCAAAAAAGAGAAAAACTTTGTCTTTATAAATTATTCCCTCTCAAATATTTTGTTATAGCTTTAGATGAGATTTACATTTAAATTGCTGAACTTTGAGTAAAGCAGATTGCCCTTCATAATGTGAGTGGTCCTCATCCAATCAGCTGAAGGCTGAACAAAAACAAAATGGTGACCTTCCTGGAGCAAGAGTTAATTTTCCCTTCGGACATCATCTGCAACCTCAGCTCTTCCTGGTTGGTACAATAGACTGCCTTTGGACTCAAACTACAACTCTTCCCTGAGTTTTCAGCCTGCTAGCCTTCTTTGTCAGATTTTAGACTTACCAGACTGCCACAAATCACATGAGCCAATTCCTCAATAAATCTCTTTCCATATACACATCCTATTAGTTCTGTTTCTCTGGAAAACCCTGGCTAATATATGTAGCCTAATATTTTTGTTTGTTTGTTTGTTTTGAAACAATCACAGTTGGCCGTTTTAAAAAATCCAAAACAATCTTGTCCCTCAGGCCAGTGGAAATCTCATGGTTAATCTGAAAGATGGCACAGAAGATGAATATATATTAATAGCATTAAATCTGAATGAAAAGTATTTATGGCCTAGGTAACTCAGAAAGCATTCATAAATCCTTCAGCTAGTTTTATTTACTTTTTATGTATTAATTATTAATACTTGTAATGAAACAATAATACTATTATGCACTGGCAGAACCCTTTTCAGTACAGAGGACACCAAGCACTTTATGAGGTGCTGGGAGCCAGTTTCTGCTCTCAGTGCATATATAGTTCTCTGACTTGAGCCAGCCAGAGTGTAAGTAGCATTTATGCCTGAATTTCAGAAAAGGAGCTTTTGGAATTACCTTAAAGCTATATTCACAATTCAAATACTGCTTATCTCCTCCCATGCAACCACCCAATTTTAAATCCCTTTCATCTCTCTCATGGATCATTTTAATAGTCTTAAAACTGATCTCCCTGCATGTTGTCCCTCTGTAACTTGTTCCTAAACAGCAGCTACAGAGATCCAGTTAAAACATTGGATCATGTCCCCTCTCTGCTGCAAACACTCCACTGTTTCCCCAACTCATTCAAAATAAGAGCCAAAGTCCTCCCAGTGGCTTGTGAGGCCTTAAGGGTCTGTCTTCTTTTTACTGCTCTCATCACCTTCAGTTATTTCCCTTGTTTGCTTTGGTTCAGCCACAGTTGGCTCTTTGCGGGTCTTTGGAAACACTTGTTAGTCTCCTGCTCCAGGAATATGCATTTACATGCATGTTCTCCCTGCCCGGAATACTTTTCAGTATTTCTTCAAGAGCTGCATAGCTGTCTCCTTTTCTTTTAGAAGTGTATTCATTAAGGTAATGCTAGATTCTATACCAAGAATACCTCAAAACCCAGGCTCCTTCCACCTTGGTGCTCTGCAGTGTCTTTACAGAGGTCTCTAAGTCCTCTGTTTCCAGCTTGAACAAGAGGAAAAAGTGTATAAAACATACATCACTCTACTCACATTCTCTTGGAAGAACAATCAGTCACATGGCCACTCTGGATTCAAAGAGAGCTGTGATTGTAGTCACCAGCTCTGCAGCACATTCCAGCAAGAAACTAACACTATACATAGAGAGCAAGAACTCATGGTGCAGCTAGCCATTGCTGCTACAAACTACCCTCTGGCCGCCAAATATCTGTGTGGCCCCTTCCCTAAAGGAGACAACACAAAGTTCCAGCCATGACAAAGTCCAGTAACTCTGACTAATGTGGCTCCTTTGGTTCAGAGACCTATGAATTTAAAGACACATTTTTTTTTCTCCACTTCCTGCATCCACCAACCTCATACAGCAAATATGGGCCAGGAACAAGATTGGACAGGGGAAGACTGGCAGAAACTGGTCCTTAGCAATGAGGAATCCAACTGGGTAGACATTATGAAGTCTCTCTGCCCTTGGATGGAGCAGATTTCTTCATTAGACTGGGGTCCTGCTATGTAGGAATAAATCTATGTTCTCTATTGTCCTTGGCTCTGCTCTCTGTGATGTTCTTTGTCCATTATACTTTCTGGCAATATCTGAGATTGGCATCAAGGAACATGACCTCCTTGGAGCTTGCACAGCTTTCACACTTGCTTCCTACTGGTAGATATTTGAGATTCTGGGGAAATTTTTACAGCCACAGGCTTTTTAAGACAGAATTTACTGTTTCTGTGAATTTTTGGGAAACATGATTCCCTTGATTTCCATTCAGTTCCGTGTGACAGTAACCTTATCCAAAGTTCTTTCCTAGAAATGATGCTTAAGACTGCTCTGGTTTCTTTCCCTGTATTTGCTTTTCCCTGTACTTTTCTCTGTCAATTTAATGCAGTTAACTTGAAGCTCCTTGAAGCAGTAGGGTTGGTGGAAAGACAATTGAGTTGCTATGATCTTTGCTTCAACCTTGCAAACCTCTGCTGAACCAAGACAACTTAAGAGCATTTTTGCTGAAAGCATTTTAGGTCCTATGGTCTACTGCTTGTTGTCTAGAAGCAGTCAGTTTTCCAAACCCGCAAGACCCTAAACTCACCTTGATTTCTAGATTCTTTTAATCTTTCATTTCTGCTTGCAAACCAGCCAATTGTTTCCCGAACACATTTCTTCCTCGTAACCCTTGTTCAACGCAGAAAGGTGCATTCGGCATCTTTTATGGCCTTAGTTATGTCCTCCAAAATTCATATATTGAAGCCCTAACCCTCAATGTACTAAACGTAGAGAGAGGGCCTTTGAGGAAGGAACTAAAGTTACAGGAGGTCACAAGGGTTGGGCCCTAATCAAATAGGACTGGTGTTCTCATAGGAAGAGGAAGAGGCCCAGGAGTGTGCATGCACAGAGAAAAGGACATGTGAGATGACAGCGAGCAGGTGGCCATCAACAGTGCCAATCCTGCTGGCACGTTGCTCTTGGATTTTCAGCCTTTACAACTCTGAGAAAATAAATTTCTGTTGTTAAAACCACACAATCTGTGGTATTTTGTTATGGCAACCATAGCAGACTAATACAGAATCTATTGACATTCATTTTTTTTTCTCCTGAGACTGAGTCTTGCCCTATTGCCCAGGCTGAAGTGCAGTGGTGCAATCTCAACTCACTGTAACCTCTGCCTCCCAGGTTCAAGTGATTCTCGTGCCTCAGCCTCCCAAGTAGCTGGGACTACAGGTGCCCGCCACCACACCTGGCTATTTTTTCTATTTGTAGTAGACATTGAGTTTCACCATGTTGGCCAGGGTGGTCTTGAACTCCAGAGCTCAAGTGATCCACCCATCTTGGCCTCCCAAAGTGCTGGAATTACAGTCATGAGCCACCAGGCCTGGCCAACATTCTTTCTTTCAAAGAACTTATTCTGATGCTACTGGGTTGCTAGGTACTTGTTCTGTCTTTCAAGTGTCCATAGTAAAACTATGTAACATAGCTCTCTGCTTCCAGATTCTAATGTCTATTTTGAACCACCTGTTACCTGACTGCTAAAACAATGCCTTATGTTTTCGTTTTGAGTTTTAAACATACCACTTCAAGAAATCAGTTTCTGCAACCTGCAGACCTCAACATTTTGGAAGCTTAATGTAAAAGAGGTTTACTTCTCTCTCATGTAATAATACTATGTGGGTGTTCCTGGTTGACGGTGGCCATCCTCCATTAGAGACTTGCCCCCTTTAATCTCATTGCTCTACTGTGTTCTAGACCTGCACTATCTAATACGGTGCCACATGTGGCTATTGAGTACTTGGAAAATGGCTGGTAGCTCTTGAAATGTACTTTAAGTGTAAACTACATAGATTTTGAAAAAAAAGAATAGAAGTTATCTCTAATATTTTTCATGTTGAATCCATACTGAAATAATATTTAGAAATAATTGCGTTTGGAAAAATGTATTGTTAAAATGAATTTCATGTGTTTCTTTTTATTTATACAGAAAATACAGAAGAACATATATGGCTCACTTTATATTTCTGCCAGATGGAACTGTTCTGAGGCCTCATAGTCTTCTGTTTCAGCTGGCAGAAGAGGAAAGAGACAGGAGAGAAGGCATATTTAATTCATTAAAGCTCCAATCTGGAGGTAAGAGAAGGCACTTGTGTTCAAATTCCATTGGTAATAATTACTTACATAGCTACGTCTACATGCAAGAAGGGCTGGGAAATGCAGTTCTGGCTCAGAGGCCAGCTTTGAGCAATAATTCTGCACTAAGAAGGGGAGCATGGATTTTTGTGGACAGCTAGTTCTAACTGCCACAAGGCCTTTGCTCAGACATCGCCTCCTCTGTGAAGTCCTCCCTGGTCACTACAACTACCCTGAGGTTTCACTCTCAGCTTTTCCTATCTACCTTGTCTGTTTTGTTTTGTCTTCCTCTAGAATGTTTCCACCATTTGTCACCTTGCATGCTTTATTTTTTTCATTTTCTGCCTTTCTCTTTATGCATGTGAAGTCCACGAAGTCATCTTATTCTGTCTGTATATTCAGTGCTCTGTGTTCAGTGCCTGGAACTGTGCTGCCATGTATGAGGCACTCAAGGATTGTATGCCAACCCAGAGACGATGAGCCTTATCGACCTGATAAACCACAAATAAAGCTTTGAGGAAGACATTTTGGATCCTTGTGATAACATAGTCCAGACACTCATTAGTATGGTTCAGATAAGTGATGTACTATGTTCTGTCAGAACATGTAGTCATGAGAAAACCAGGGTTAGACGTAACAGTAATATCAGCTTACCTCACAGATGTCAAACTGGCTGTCCTTGAGCTGAAATGACACCCTGGTGATTTTTGTTGTTGTTTTTGTCCTTCATAGTATTAAAATACGTTTTTTTTTCAGAATTTTAATTTTTCACTAATGGCTAACTTGATACTTTTACATTAAAAAACAAGATTCTATTTTTTCTTTGGCTGTTTTGTAAGTTATTCTCTTTAGTTATTATTTTAAAAATTGTACCATACCAGCATACTATTATTGCTGCTACTTCTACTACTAAATACTTTGTGGGGTTAAAAAGAAGTCAGGATATAATTTTTTACAGCAAATCTGTATAAGCTGGGAGGAAGAATATCAGAGTAAAGTTTCTAACTTCCTCGTATTGTTTGGAGAGAATTAAAACATTAACTTGTGGACTTTGTTGTCATTTAAAAGAGAACCAATAGACTAGACATAGAGTCTGTAATCTTTAACCAATAGAAGGCGGAAAAAATTTAAGTAAGAAAGCAAACTACAATTTCACTCCTAGGTTTATACCCAAAGAATCTAAAGCAGGGACTCAGGTACTATAAACCCATGTTCCTTGAAGCATTATTCATAATAGCCAAAAGGGAGAAACAACCCAAGTGTCTATCAGCAGATGAATGGATAAATAAAATGTGGCATATACATGCAATGGAATATTAGTCATAAAAGGAACAAAGTTCTGCTACATGCTACAACATTGATGAACCTTGAAGACTTTATGCTAAGGGAAATAAGACACAAAAGAATAAAGATCATACGATTCACTTACATGAAATATTTAAAATAGGCAAATTCCTAGACACAGAAAGTACATCAGAGCTTACTAGAGGCTGAGGAAGGGAGGAAAGGAGAGTTACTGCTTAAAGGTTGCACAGTTTCTGCACGGAGGAGGTGATAAAATTTTGCAAATGGTGGTGATGATTGCACAACGTTGTGGATGTAGTAATACCACTGAATTGTATATTTAAAAATGGTTAAAATGGCAAGTTTATGTTATATATACTTTAACCACAAAATTTTTAAAAAGATGGTAAATCAATAGTTTACCCGAAGAAAGAATAAGAAGATAGAAAAAAGCACAGTAAAGTACAAGCAACATGATGGAAACAGTATCAGGTAACAATGTCGGTAATTCAGCTGAATAAATACAACAGCAAAAAATAGAGATCATTAGATATAAAATCGCAAAATCCACTTGCATATTTGTAAGAGACATACTGGAAACATAAGGATAAAGGAAGGTTAAAAGTAAAAGAATAAAAAAAAAGACATTCCAGGAAAATGCCAAAAGAAAGGTGAGATTTCTGTATCAATATTGGTTTAAACTTTAAGACAGAAGTACTGTTAAAGATACAGATGTTGGTGAGGATGTAGAGAAAAGGGGCTGCTTATTCACTGTTGGTGGGAATAAAAATTAGTGCAACCTCAATAGAAAACAGTATAGAGATTTCTCAAAGAACTCAAAACAGAACTACCATTTGATTCAGCAATCTCACTGCTAGGTATCTACCCAAAGGAAAAGAAATTATTATATCAAAAAGGTACCTGCTTTCCTATGTTTATTGCAGCACTATTCACAACAGCAAAGATATGAAATGAAGCTAAGTGCCCCTCAGTGGATGATTGTATAAAGAAAATTATATGTGTGTGTGTGTGTGTGCGTACAATTTAAAACTACTCAGTCATAAAAATAAATGAAATCATGTTATTAGCAGCAACATGGGTAGAACTGGAGGCCATTATCTTCAGTGAAACAACTCAGAAACACGAAGTCAAATACTGCACGTTCTCTGGGAGGCAGAGGTTGCAGTGAGCCAAGATTGCGCCACTGCACTCAAGCCTGAGTGATAAAGCAAGACCCTGTCTAGAAAAAACAAAAACAAAACAAAACAATAACAAAACAAAAACAAATACGGCAAGTACTCACTTATGAATGAAAGCTAAATAATGTTATAATGTTACACATGAACATAGAGTGTGGAATCATAGACAATGGAGACTCAGAAAGGTGAGAGGGGTGACAGATGAGAAATTACCTAATGGGCACAATGTACATTATTTGGGGGATAGTTACACTAAAGTTCAGACTTTGCCACTACTACACAATATATCCATGTAACAACACAGCACTTGTAGCCCTTACATTTATTTATTTATTTATTTATTTATTTATTTAAAGTACTGCTAAACATAAAAAGAACCGGCCAGGCACGGTGGCTCACACCTGTAATCCCAGCACTTTGGGACGCCGAGGCGGGTGGCTCATGAGGTCAGGAGGTCGAGACCATCCTGGTCAACATGGTGAAACCCATCTCTACTAAAAATACAAAAAATTAGCTGGGTGTGGTGCTGTGCGCCTGTAGTCCCAGCTACTGGGGAGGCTGAGACAGGAGAATTGCTTAAAACTCAGGAGGTGGAGGTTGCAGTGAGCTGAGGGTGCCACTGCATTCTAGCCTCACGACAGAGCAAGACTCTGTCTCAAAAAAAGAGATAGAAAGAGTCACAATGCAATGATAAACAGTTAATCTAAACAGAAACTTCGAATAATTCTAAATTGTAGGACTTAATAAAATATATAAAACACAATAGAAAATTTATAAAGCCTTAAAATACAAAGAGCAAATTTGATATAAGTGTGGAATTAGATAAGTCTGATATTCAGATGAAAGATTTCAATATATATCTCTTAATTCTTTAAAGTTGTACAAACCAAAAATGAATATGTGGATGACTCAAATCATACATTTAATAACCTTGAGTTAATGGATATATTTAAGACTATGTACTCAACAATTACAAAATATGTATTCTTCTCAAGAACATAGGAATATTGAAACAAAAAACCCAAATTTGATCATGTGTTAGGCCATAAAGTAAGCTGTAAGAAATTAGCAGGTATCACATAACTTACATTTTCTGTCAACAATGCAATCTAGTATAAAATCAACAGCAAAAATATTTCTAAAATGCAAAATCTTATTTGAAAATTTAAAAATATACATTTCTAAGTAACTCTTAGTCAAAAAGAAATAATAATGAAAATTAAAATATACTTAGACATCAGTGATAATAAAAATGCTAAAAATAATAACTGGGACAATAAGCCAGAATATCATTTAGAGGGAAATTTTAAATAGTAAATACTCCTTTTCTAGAAAAAAAAAGTTGGCCAGACATGGTGACTCATGCCTGTAATCGCAACACTTTAGGAGGCCAAGGCAGAAGGATCACTTGAGGCCAGGAGTTCAAGACTAGCCTGGGGAACATAGAGAGACCCTGGCTTACAAAAAATACAAGAAAACAATTAGCCAGTGTGGTGGTGCATGCTTGTAGTCCTAGCTACTCAGGAGGCTGGGAAGGGATGATAACTTGAGCCCAGAAAGTTGAGGGTGCAATGAAATACGATCACACCATTGTACTCCAGCCTGGATGACAGAGCAAGATGTTGTCTCTATTAAAAAAAAAAAGAAAGAAAGAAAAAATGAAAGGTAGATTGAAAATAAAAATGCAAGGCATAGTTAGAAAAAAATGGAATAAATCAAATGAAAGTAAAATATAAATATAAGATCAGAAATTAATGTAAAATAAAGCAGAGGTCCAATGGAGAACATGAACAAAGCTTCAAATTCTATACCTACGTATATATCCCAGTCTTACACATGTACAGGTAAAATAGACATAAATGACTGTAAATACATTACTAAAATTGAGATAAAAATGGCATAAGCAAAAGTTACAGGTAACAAAAATTGACTCAAAAAGAAACAAAAAATCTGAATAGCCTTATATATTTTAAACAATTTGAATTAATAATTAAAAGCCTTCCCATAAAGAAAACTCTAGTCTAAGATGGACTTACTAGTTAATTCTACCAAGAATTTCAGAAGTAATATTACCAGTAATACATGACATTTTTCAGAAAACAGATAATTTAAAAAAAACACTTCCAAAGTCATTTTTAATATTTTCAAGTCAGCATTTCCCTGATAATAAACATGTTAAAAGATAAGAAAACTAAAGACAAGAAAATAGACCAAAAAATTTTTAACAAAATATTGGCAAACCAAATCTAGCAATACATAAATAACACCTCATGACCATATTTGATTTATTCCAGAAATGCAAGGTTGGTTTAGCCCTCAATAATCAATTAATGTAATTCACCATATTGAAAGAACAAAGAAGAAAAACCAAATTATCATCTTCATAGATGCAGTAAAAATATTTTTAAAAAATTCAACACTCATTAATGACTAAAAGAAAAAAAACCCTGGAAAACTAGAAAAGAAGAAAATTTCAACCTGGTAAATGGAGCCGGTGAAGAACCTACGACTAGCATCATACTTAATAGCAAAGACTGGGCCGGGTGCAGTGGCTTACTCCTGTAATCCCAGCACTTTGGGAGGCTGAGGTGGGTGGATCATGAGGTCAGGAGTTCGAGACCAGCCTGGCCAACATAGGAAACTCCATCTCTACTAAAAACACAAAAATTAGCTGGCCATAGTGGCACGTGCCTGTAGTCCCAGCTACTTGGGAGGTTGAGGCAGGAGAATCACTTGAACCCCGGAGGTGGAGGTTGCAGTGAGCTGAGATTGCACCACTTCATTCCAGCTTGGGCAACAGAGTAAGACTTTGTCTCAAAAAAAATAAAAGGAAAGACTGAATGCTTCCCCTCTAAGACTGGAAACAGGCAAAGGTGTTCACCACTGTGATACAATATTTTTGTAGAGGCCCTGGTTGTTGCAATAGGCAAGAAAGAAGAAATAACAGGTATACGGATTGGAAAGAGAGAAGTAAATTGTTACATTTTTAGAATATATGAAGTTTAGGTAAAAAAAATCCTAATGAATCTTTACAAAAGCTACTAAAATTAATTAGTGAATTTAGTCAGATGATATTTTACAAGTTCAAAATACAATACTGTGTTGAATTTTTTACACTAGCAATGAAACACTTGGAAAATCAAATATAAAAAAATCAAATCCTTTGCCCACTTATATACCCAAAGGATTATAAATCATTCTATTATAAGGACACATGCACACGAATGTTTATTGCGGCACTGTTCGCAATAGCAAAGACTTGGAACCAATCCAAATGCCCATCAATGATAGACTGGACAAAGAAAATGTGGCACATATACACCATGGAATACTATGCAGCCATAAGGAAGATGAGTTCATGTCCTTTGCAGGGACATGGATGAAACCATCATTCTCAGCAAGCTGACACAAGAACAGAAAACTTTAAACTAAAGACCACATGTTCTCACTCATAAGTGGGTGTTGAACAATGAGAACACATGGACGCAGGGAGGGAAGCATCACACACTGGGGCCTGGGGGGCAGGGGACTAGGGGAGGAATAGCACAGTTTAGGGGAACTGGGGAGGGATAGCATTAGGAGAAATACCTAATGTAGATGATGGAGCGATGGATGCAGCAAACCACTACCATGGCATGTGTATACCTATGTAATGAACCTGAATATTCTGCACATGTACCCTAGAACTTAAACTATAATAAATAAATAAATAATCAATAACTACTTACATAGTATAAAAATAAAACATCTAAAAATACATTTAACAAGATATATGACCGGTTTCCATAGTGTAGCAGTTATCATGTTCGCCTCACACAAGATATATGCAATACTTGAACATCGAATAGTACCAAACATTTCTGAGAAAAAAGAAAATTGAAAAAGAAAAAACAGAGATATATATCATGTTCATGGATTGGAGGAACCAATGTTATTAAAATTTAAATTTTTTCCAAATTGATCTATCAATTTAACATAATATCAATTAAAATTTCTGTAGGATTTCTTTTGTAGATCTTAGCAAATTTATTATGAAATTTATCTAGAGATGTAGGTGGCCAAAAATATCCAATACAATTTTAAAAATTAAGAACTAAGAAAATTTATACTATCTAATTTTTAAGTACTGTAAAGTTAAGAACTCAAGATCATGAATACTAGAATAAGAATATAGATTGATGGGCTATAATAGAGAGTTCAGAAATAGATCCATATATACAACTACTTGATTTTTAAAATAAAGATTTCAAGGTAATTTAATGGATAAAATGATAATATTTTCAACAAATGACATTAAAATAACTGGGTATCCACATGGAATAAAATAAAGTATCAGCATGTACCTCACATGATACACAAAAATTATCTTGAAATGGAGAATCACAAACCTAAATGTAAAAGCCAAAATGATAAAAGTTCTATAAGAAGCTATAGGAGACAGTCTTTGTGAACTTGGAGCAGGCAATAATATCTTAGGTAGGACATAAGAAGTGCAAATCATAAAATTAGGGAAGAGGATAAATTAGACTTCCTCAAAATTAGGAACATTTGTTCTTTGAAAGAAATCATAAGGAAATGAAAGCCATAACACAGATTGAAAGATATTATTCTCAATACACATATATAAAAAATACTTGTATCAAGAATATGTAAAGAACTCTCACAATTTTGAAAGATATTATTCTCAATACACATATATAAAAAATACTTGTATCAAGAATATGTAAAGAACTCTCACAACTCAAAAACAAGACAATTCAATAATAAATGAGCAAAATATTTGAAAAGATACTTAGTCAAAAAAGATATACAAATGGTCAGTAAGCACATAAAAAGATGCTCAGAATTATTGGCCATCAGAAAAATGGAAACAAAAGCTACAGTGATGGAATGTCTTGAAAAAGGAAAGATACTAACAATATAAAATGTTGGCAAAGATATGGTACATCTGTAATTCTCATACATTGCTGGAGGGAAAGTACAATGGTATATAACGGTTTCTTATAAAGTCAAACATTTAATTATCATTTATCTGGCAATTCCACACCTAGGGATTTCTCTAAGAAAAATGAAAGTATATATCCACATAAAGCTTTGTTTATGAAATTTGTAGCAACTTTATTCATAATAGTGCCAAACTGAAAACAACCTAAATGTCCATCAAGAAGTGAATGAATAAAAAAACTGTGGTATAGCCATACAGTGGACTATTACTCAGCAATAAAGAAAAACAAAAAGGAATACGCAACATGCAAGAATTTCAAATATATTATTTGTGCAGCAAAAGAGCCATTTAAAAAAAGAAAGGATGTACTGTATGATTCCATTTACTTGGAATTCTAGAAAATGCAAAATAAACTCTGGAGACAGAAAGCAGACAAATGGCTTCCTAGGGCCAGGAGGGAGATAGGATTGATTGCAAAGGGGCATAATGAACATTAGCATAAGAGATGCACAAGACTGGGCAAGCAGTTCCAGACCTGAGCATACATCTGAGAGCAAGGCATGCCCAAACTTGCTGGATTCAAATCACAACAGCTTATTATTCTCAATGTTGGCTTGCATTCTGGCAGGGTGAAGCTGAGTGTTTCCTCTGCTTCATATGATTGTAACTGGGGTGATTCCTGCAGGATTCAACGGGTAGCTCACTTGGGAGCTGCAACATGCCAAGCCTTTGTCTCTCAGGGACACTTTCCATATCATTCAGTGTTTAGCCTGGACTTTCTGACATCGTGGTAGCTAGACAACAGTTTAGTTCACCTTTTTATCTAACCCTTGCTTTATCCCTTCAGTCCATTCCCTAAACTCCAAGGAAACATAAGACACAAGACATGTTCGTGAAGTTCTTTCTAGCTCCTCTGCTTACCTTCTACCC
The DNA here is from genome assembly GCA_963573385.1 of Cacajao melanocephalus. Taxonomy (NCBI): domain Eukaryota; kingdom Metazoa; phylum Chordata; class Mammalia; order Primates; family Pitheciidae; genus Cacajao; species Cacajao melanocephalus. The sequence goes on along the minus strand of CAUYLG010052011.1, from coordinate 38,500 downwards.
ATCAAAATTTTTCTCATCTTATGAGCCATCTCAACTATCACTTCCTTGATGAAGTCTAGGACATTTTCCCATAACTTTTAACAGCAGCACATCAGTTACTTCTTGGCTCTCCACAGAATGCTATTTGTTCCTCTGTCTTGGTTTATCTTGTGTGTTTTTGTTCATTCTGTCTTCTGTCTTGTGTTTTGTTCAGCTGTTTAGTCGCTCTGGGAAAAGCCTAGCTTTACCCCATGAGTACTATTCTGGGAACTACTTTTGTGTGGTCTTGAGAACATCTTCTCTTCAGACACATGTCCTTTTTAGGTGTCTCAACTTTCAGAAGAGAATGTCAACTCTTTCCATTTGGACTGACTGATGAAACCCTATGAAATTGAGCACTGTAAAATAATTTGTACTTCAACTTCTTGTCAGAGGTTATAACCCAGAAATCTCTGCTACCCAGAATCTATCAAAAGCTCACTTATGAAAAGTAATATAGATGGAGAATTGCCTGAAAGATATGCCGTCCATCCTTTCTCTAGACACATTCAATTTTACTCCTGGATTAAGCCAAACCAAGAGAGAACTGCAGCCTGAAATATTTTTGTTTTAGTTCCCTAGAGAAACGCTTTAATGGAATTGCTCTCAGCATTATGCTATAGGCTTTCATTTTGAAGGACATTATGAGGAAAAGCCTGTTTACCTTTTTGCCAATAAATTTGAAAATCTAGATGAAATAGGTGATTTTCTAAAAAAATTGTGAATTGTTAAAATTAACTCAAGTGGAGTTAGAAAAACCTGGAGAGACTGATGACCATGACCAAGGAGGGAATTGAAGATATGGCTGAATATTTATTCTGCACCAGAGCTAAGCCTTCCCCCCACTTTTTTTTGTTAGTGGCTATCTACTGTGTTTATTTAGCTAGCAATCCTTTGTCTCTCCCTATCTCTTTCTCTTTGTTTTTTTTGTTTCTTTCTTTCTTTTATATTTTGGTATAAGTACCATGCTTTCCTTTGGGGATGGATCTCTCCCACTTCAATTGTATGATACTATGATAGCAGAAAAAAATTGTACACTGACTCAGGAATTAAACCTATGTTTGAGCATAGTAGCATATATCCTTGTATATATGGATCCAAGGTGGGGCGGGTGACCCAACAAAGTTAATTCAGCCCTGTCTCGTAATATGTAATATTGTATTTGTGGGAAAAGGTCTCTTCTGCATTGCTAAATGGCAATTGTATAAGCCTATACTGGGTATGGTCACAGCTACCTCTCCCATGTAGATGAAGCTGATCTGCCATGAGAGAGAGAGAGAACTCAAGCAAGAGGGATGGGGTGCGGGGATGGTATACAGTGACAAAGACAGACACACACACAGTTAGAAACCTCTGACTGACCAAGAAATGGAGACTGAGACAGTCAGAGATGCATCAGACATGGAACTTAGACACAGACACAGAAATAAAGAAAAAGAGAAAGATCCCAACATTGTTTGAGTTATACCCCTGGCCTTTCTACATTTGAGATAATAAATTTTTTAAATTTCTTTTTTTTTCATTTTGCTAAAGCTAATTTTATTTAGTCATCTTTCACTTGCAGGTGAACTACCTCTGACCCAAATGGTTTTATCAGTGAATTAAAATAGTAATTAAGGAACAGATAATTCTTTTGTTCTTTTTGCTATTCCAAAGCAGAGGAGAAAACCTTGTAAAATTTTTCTACCTGTTTTATAAGGCTAGCATAACTATGATATAAAAACTGAAAAATCATAGCATATGAAAACAATGAGTATAATGACTATAGATGCATATATCCTAAATGTAAGCAGAAGACATCTATCTCTTTGCCCTCACAGGCTGGTTCCATCTGGCCCTGCATTATTCACTGGAGAACTTACCCTCTTCTCTGGTTTACATAGAACACGCAGTCACATTGTCCCTGTGATAGACAAGGTTTTGCTGTAATAATAAATAAGCCCAAATTCTCAGTGGTTTCAAACAATGAAAGCCTATTTCTTGCTTGCTCTTCCCAGGGCCAGCTGGGGATTTCCTCACTGAGGACTACACAGGCTTTCAGAGTATCAACTATTCGGCACATTACTTAGTGATTGCTACAAGAGGAAGGAAACATGGAGGATATTTGGGCTCTTGAAGCATATCACAGAGATGATATGCATACTTTCCATTTACATGTCATTGGTCAAGGGAAGTCACATATCTGCATCTAACTTTTAAAGGTTGATTAAGAGCAATCCTACTTTCACCCCAGAAGTAGAAAGAACTGGAATATTTGCAAACAGTCTTAATGATTACCTGAGAACTCGTTTCTATTCACCAATTATTTGGTTCACTTTGCTTTCTACATTCAAAATATAACTGCCCCCTTTGTAAGGGACACTATTCAAAATTCCCAGAGTGTAACAAGACCAGACTCAACATCCAGGATCTCTGGGTGATGTGTGATGGTCTTTTCGTGAAGGCAGAGTAATGCCTAACAGTCTCTATCAGGCGTGGATGTGGTTTCTTTCCATCTGGAAACTTATGAATTAAAATGTTATCTGCCCTTCACATACTCAGTATACACAGGTGTTGGGCAACTCAATAAACACTTTCAGAGGAACAGGAAAAGAGCCTGTTTTCTGGTTGTGGGGTTATTCCTTGACTAAGTCCTGATTTGCCTCTCTTGACCATTATTCTTCACTGTGCCTAGCTTCTACCTCTAATAAATTCATCCTTTTTTCCATTATTGTCTTTGGTGACATCTGAAATGAGCACTGTGGACTATGTCTTTTATTGGGGCAATTGGCTTTATCAGTTCATTTTCTGTCAGTGGAAGACGGGGGTCTGTGGTTGTCTTAAATATAGAATAGTTATAATCATTTTCAGTCCAAGTTGTTGGTACTTTTGCCATACAAATTGTTGAAAAACATGGATTGCCTTTTTCCTATTAGATTTCAGTAAGCGCCACGTGCCAATAAGTGTAACCACTATTCTTTTCAGTACATAATTCTGATAATTGCTATATGCTTTGTTTACATGACCTCATGCCAAATGATTTCTCACCATACAGCATGGGTTTTCATGTTTTCATGATCTGGCACTGCTTCTTTACCACCTATCTTCCATTTCTTAATACAATGCCAATATTTTATTTTTTTAAATGTAGCAACACTCTATGCTATCACTTTCCATATCCATTAGGATAGCCTGGGTTATGCTGTGATAACAAACAATCTACAAATTTTGGTGGTCTAAGACAGCAAGGATTTATTTCTCATTCACACTATGTCCATCACAGGTTGACTATGGGCTGTGTTCTATATTGTCCTACCTCAGGGACATAGGTTGTTAGAGATGCCATTATCTTGAACATGCCTGTATTAGTCTGTTCTCATTCTACTAATAAAGACATACCCAGAACCAGGTAATTTATAAAGGAAAGAGGCTTAATTGACTCACAGCTCCATATGGCTGGAAAGGCCTCACAATCATGGTGAAAGGCAAAGGGGAAGCAAGACACAACTTACATGGAGGCAGAGACAAGCAGGAGAGAGAGCATGTGCAGGGGAACTGCCCTTTATAAAACCATCAGACCTCATGAAACTTACTATCATGAGGACAGTGTAGTAAAAACCTGCCCCTACGATTATTACCTTCCACCAGGTCCTTCCCACGACATGTAGGGATTATTACAATTTGATGTAAGATGTGGGTGGGGACACAGAGCCAAACCATATCAACGCCAATAGCGGTGTCGGGGAAAGGGAGTGAGGAAAACCACACACAGGTGCTTCAAGCTTCTGTCTAGAAATGACCTATGTCACTTCCACTCACATTTATTGATCAGTGTAAGTCATAACTAATTTTAAGAGGTTGAGAAACTAAATTTTACCATATGTCTGAAAGGACAGAGAAACAGAGTATCTGTGAACACATCCAGTGAATAACATATACACACAGATACACACATACACATCCCAACATTAATAACCTTTGTGGAATTTATTGAAAATTTGTGGGGACCAAAAGAGGAATATCATATTGCATACATAATTTTGCTAGAAAAATCCTCATCTGAAATTTGTCTTTTTCCTACTTCCTTTTCTACGGTGGTAACGCTTTGCTTTTCTCTTCTTCCCTCATGCAGCCTCCAGCCTCACTGGTTCTACTCACTTTGTCCCTCTCAGTTTTTCTGTTTTGGACTTAAAATTCCACACTCCTTCATCACATAAAACAAATTCCATTATCCTTGTTATTTCCCTCAAGGTCTTATAGTTCCCAAAGGACTTAGGAAGCATTTCTTTTGAATAAATACAGTGCTTTCTCTAATAAGAATTCCGGTGGATGCAATTTTCTCCATCTTATTACATTAACAACATATTAGCAAGTCAAATATAGCATTACCATGTAGGTTTTGTTCCAGAAATGAAAGATGGTTCAGCATAATATATTAATATCTTATATTAATAGATTTAAAAAGAATACCTATGTGATCATCTAGATCTGCTCTGTCCAAAACGATAGACACTAGCCACATGTGGCTCTTTCAGTTGAAATTTGTGTGGTTGGTAAGTTATTTAAAAAATTTGGTTCCTCATTTCTATTAGCCACTTTTTAAGTGCTCAATAGCCACATGTGACTAGTGCTTATGGTACTAACACAGATTATGGATGTTTCCATCATTGGGGAAAGTTCTATTGGAGAGTTATGCTATAAATTAATGCTGCAGAGTCATTTGATAAAAGTAATAGTCATCCCTGATTAAAAACTTACAATAAATTAGGGTTAGAAGGAAACTTTCTTGATATGAGAAACAGTATACATAAAAACCAATGGCAAATATAATAAGCAGTAAAATACAAGTGGCATTCCATTATATTCAGGACAAAGGATGACCATTACTATCACAACTGTGTCCATTAGAATTAGTTTTGGTTTTGATTAAAAAACAGTTTTGTTTCTCTCTCTTTTCAAGAACACTAGAGAAGGGCAGTAAAGGGTGACAATGGGGGTCTAATCTATTGCCTCTTCGGTAACCCAGATTCATTCTGTCACTGCTAGGGTTTGGTCTTCATTCTCATATTTCACGATAACAATTCAAGTTCAGTATGTCTTTATTTAAGTCAGAAGGGTGGGGAAAAATATGGGGACAAAGCACAAAAGAAGCCTAAGTTGTGTCTGCTGGGTTTTTCGTTTGTTTATTTGTTTGTTTGTTTTGAGACAGAGTCTCACTCTGTCATCCAGGCTGAGTGCAGTGGCGCGATCTCAGCTCACTGCAACCTCTGCCTCCCAGGTTCAAGCAATTCTTCTGCTTTAGCCTCCCAAGTAGCTGGGATTACAGGCATCTGCCACTATGCTTGGCTAATTATTTGTATTTTTAGTAGAGACAGGGTTCCACCATCTTGGCCAAACTGGTCTTGAACTCCTGATCTGGTGATTCACCTGCCTCGGCCTCCCAAAGTGCTGGGATTAGAGGCATGAGCCACCATGCCCAGCCTATCTGCTGTTTTTGAAAGAAAGCTTGTGGAAGTTATGGCATAATAGTTTTGCTGGCATTAGCCGGTAATTGGTCACATGGCCACACTTTGCTGTGAGGAATGCTGCATAATGTAGCCTTTACTCTGGTTAGCCATGTGCTTATCTAAAAACTAGTGTCTTCCATGAGTAAAGAATGGATACTGGGGAACAGCTAATACTTTCTGCCTTATCACCTTATTTAATATTGTTCTGGAGTTCTTAATCAAAGCAATAAAATAGAAAAACAAAGAAGTACAAATATTAGAAAGAAATAGATGCAATTATGTTTCTTTTCAGAAGATATAATTAAATGTTCCAAAATTCAGTTGAATCAACTGAAAATCTATTAGAAATGAATAAGATAATTCAGTAGGATGTGGGAAATAAGATATAAAAATCAAGAGGTTTTCAAATCATGTTTTAACCTACGAGAGACTAGAAATATAATGAAAACATATGAAAATAAAAATGGAATACCTATCGATAAATTTAGCAAGAAATGACTGTAACTCATGTGATGAAAACTAACATTTTATGGAAAGGCATAAAAAAGAAGACCTAAGTAAATGAAGAATCATGGCAAGTTCCAGGATGGGATGATTCAGTGTTGTAAAGATATCAGTTCTCCCTAAATCTTTAAATTTCACGTAATTCCGTTCAAAATGTATTTTTTGAGTTGATAAGCTAATGATGAAATTTGTTAATGATAGTGTTAGAATAGCAAGAAAACTGAAAACGAACAGTGAAGGGTATGTTCCCTAGTAGATGTCAAAACGCACTATAAAACTATGGTAATTAAAAATGTAATACCAAGGTGGCAGGATCACTTGAGCCCAGGAGTTTGAGACCAGCCAGAGCCACATAGTGAGAACTTGTCTCAATTTTTTATTAAAAAAAAGTGACAGCAGCTGCGAGATTGATAAGGGGACAAACTAGAGTTCAGGACAAAGTATATGTGGCAGATGAGAGCAGGGTAGTATGTGGTGGAGTGCACAGATTCTGTAACCACACTGTCAAGATACAAACCACAGCTTTGCCACTTAATGGCTTGTGATGCTGGGCAAATTATTAATCCCTCTGTATTTCAAATTTCTCATTTAAAAATTAGGGATAAAGTGGTCCAGACTATCTAGAGTTGCTGTAGGGGCAATAAATGTAAAGCATGTAGAACAATGCCTGGCCTATTGTAGACACTAAAAAAGTATTAGCTAATATTAATGCCAGAATTTAATATATAATACACATGCCATTAAAATCAGTGGAGCATGAAGGCATTATATAATGCATAGTGTTGGGGCAATTAGCTTGCCATTTGGAGAGAAAGAAAGAAAAAGAAGAGAAGAAAGGAAGAAAGAAGAAAGGAAAGAAAAAAGGAAGAAATTAGAACTCTAGCTCACATTCATTATAAATTAAAAAGTATAGATTTAATACTTAATTATAGAAATCCTTATAACAGTACTGGGAAGGTGAAGAAGAATAGAAAAAATATTCTTTGCGTGCAGAAAGTCTTTTCATATATTATTCCTATTTTTAGCATGATACCAATGCAACAAGCCAGAAAAGAAAACATTCCATTGAGATAGGATGAAGGGCGGGGTGATGGAGGTATGAGGCAGTGGTTAGGCAGATGAGAGATGGTGCATCAGAACAAGTTTGTTTAAAAGCAATAAATATCTTTTATGCCTTAATTTCTTTTATACACTGTGCCGCATATATGGTGTAGATTTTCATTTCGAAATGTGGCCCTTTGGTAGCATAAAATGTCAATGAACATAATAGCTTTTACTTTTTAATTTTCAGGAATATTTATTTATGCAAGTCAATGTTAAATGATTACTTCTTTGAACCGTGTATTCAGGAGATGCTCATAGCTTTAAAATTTAGATAATGATGGGGAAAGCAGAGTCATTATAAATTAAATGTATAAGATAGCAATATTGGCTGTTCCAGATTCTAAATTGGAAGTGGGTTGTTTTGTGAGAGAGAGGACAATATCATTTTTTACATCATAATTGTTTTTATAACACAATGTTTGTGATGGAAATAACCGTTGCAACTCTCCTTTTTTAGTTTCATAGAAAATGATATAGTTAGAAAATTACATAAATATAAGAAATTATAGCAAAAAAGACACAGCTTGATATTGCTTTGACTACATGCTGTTCATTATGTTGAGAGCTATAAAAATATAGACTCTACAAGGTATGGTTTTTATGCAAAAATTGATATAGGAGATTGAAGATTTATTTGGCAAGTAGCTACTGATTTTTAATTTAAAAACATTAAGATTTATTGTGTCAATCTGGCTGCCACCCACATTGTACAATATTTAAAGCTCTGAATTAAAACTCTATAAGATGAGCAGGTGATGACGTACAACATAAAATAATCATTATAGAAAAACCAGATTACTTGGATTTTTCTTTTCCTCTCAAATGCCCAAGAGTTTAAATCCCACATGAAACATTAATGGACTTCTATTTTCACTTAAAAATGCTCTCTGAGAATTATTAGAACATCAAAGTGACTGTAGCTACTAACAGGTATTTTCTTTAGCTGTGAAACATGAAAAAAGCTGATTTCTTTTTTTGAAATAAAAGTTATAAGCAAGATCATTTTTGTATATTTGCTATCCTCTGGTTTATGAAAGGATACAAACAAGTTCAGTCCTCACCTCCCCCAATGAGCTATTCATATAATTCATTCCCTGTGAGTTCCAAAGGGAAAGAATTAGGTGTCCTGTGTTGCTAATTAGAACTGCTAACTTATTAATGCACTTCTGAGAGCATTGCTTTCCTAAACCCTCACCCAGACAAATTAGACACTTACTAGTGACGTAGTCCTCTTATTTATCCCTCTCTTGCCTTCTTCCTCTTCCAAATAAATATGAAGTATCACAGAATGGGTCACATCATGATAAACACTGTGGCAGTTGTTACTGTTTTTGTGTTGAGAGAAACTTCCATTTCTTCAGCATATCAAATCTGCTTCCCAGCTCAACACCCTTGAAATGGCATCCAGGTGTTTATTCAGAGGCTGTGTACATCTCCAGTTCTCGAAAAAAAAAAAAAAAAAAAAAAAAGAAAAAGAAAAAGAAAAAGAAAAAACCCAGGGAGGGATAAATGAGCATAAATTCTTCTATTATAACTCACATCTCGAAACTTTCTCCAAACGATCACCATCAGAATGGGCAATTAACCTCCCATCTTTTTGCCCTAATGAATTTCAGTTTTCTTCATGGGTGCACTCTGAGGCAGCATGAGACTCTTCAATTTTGCCATTAACACTGGCCAATCATCTCTCTTTCACCTTTAGACAAAGTGCCCGTCCCTTTTGGACTCTGCCTCCTGTCCATACTACCATCTAAACACCTTCTGACTGTCATTCAATCTAGGTCACTCCTTATTTGTTGAAGACATTGGCATATGGATCATCATCTTCCAAGTCACACCACGATCCTAGTTGACACCACGATCCTAGTTGACTTTGCTATCACCATGGATGATAAATTGAACACTTTACTTGCAAAGGATCTTGACTTTCCTGTATTTCAGCTACCAATATGGCAACCTGCTGGGTCCAATCAATACCACTTCTGAAATCTTTAACTCAGACTTTGTCCCTAATTCAGTCACCCTAAACCCAATGCATTGCTTCTTATCTGCCTTTCCTGTTCTTTTATTTTATCCTCTTAATTCAGTTCTTCCCTGTGGTCTTAATAATTCTTGTCTCTTCTATGTAAAAGCAATTTCATCCCTGATCACAAGTGAGCCTCTAGCTGTCTCCTTGTGTCTTCTATCTGCTTCCCCATCAAATGCCTCACAAGAATAATCTTTATTTTCTACCTTGACTCATTCTGTGGGAGTCAGGCAACTGATTCCATCAAGTCAATGAGATTGCCCTGGCCATCATCTCCTAACCATTCTCCAGTGGACTGTTTGCAGACCTCATCACAGTTCATCTCTCTGCAGCATTTGGCCTACAGTCAACTTTTCCTCCCTGGTTTCTGTGGCACAATTCTGTCAGGATCTTCTCATTATTTCTTTTCAGTCTCCATTGCTGGTTCCTCTTCTTCTTCCCATCCTAAAATGTAGATAATCTGTTCTAATCTTCTTTTTGTAAGTGCTAACCCTGGGCATTTCATCCTCTCCTGTGATTTCTATCTATAGGTTGAAAATCCATAAAATCAAAAGAGGCGAATAAATGAATAATTACTTTGAAAATAATACAGCTTGTCTTAAGAATGATTTAAAACGGCTAAGAAAGGTATAAACATCTACCGAGTAGTACAATATTAGTAAGAGGTAAAAGAACAAAGAAAAATAAGAGTGAAGACAAAATATAACCCATGAAGGGTAACGCTAACCGCAAGTCCTAAATTGGAAAATTCTAAGCTTTTGAGAAGCCAATGAGAAGAGGGTGACATCTCACCATGGTTATGCAATCCAATTGTCTAGAAATACAACCATTCTTGCTACTGAGATGAACAAAGGTTTCTCTCAGGGTAGGGTTAGGAGATCTCCACGTGATGTGAATCACATCCTCAACGCCATCCTTCCGGAGGATGCACTCAGGGTGTTCTCAGTGTTTGTACCTTATAAACACCTTCCATTTCGGAAATGGATATGAATAAGATTAAATTTAGTTAAAGCAATTCAGTTACGGGCCAATATAACATGGTCTCTGATCCTATGGAAAGGTTTTAGAATATGTTTTTTATTTTACTTAAGATGTTTTGAAGTAATGAGAGTTTTATTGTCTTGAAAGCAATTCCCCCTAAATATTCTTCAGAACAGCTTTTGGTACCTCTTGAGGACATTGAGCATGAGATTCTACTGTGTGACAAGTATTCAATCTCATACACTTACATTTCTAGCTTTATTCTGAATATTCAGTAGTTGTCTGTACCTTGATATCCCACAGATATTACACTCTCCAAAACTGGATTCATTCTTTCCCTCCAAACCTGTTTCTTCTAGTCCTCTGACAGGAAATGACATCATCATGCACTCAGTTTTACCGAGAAATCTTGGCATCATCCTCTGCCTTAGTCACTTGTTTCCTTCATTTCTAACCCCTCATCAATACCCAAATCCTTCTGATATAGCCTCCTTATATCTTGAATCTCTGTCCCTGCTTTCTAGCTCTACTGTCCCTGTTGTAGTTCATTCTGGACCTTATCATTTCTTGCCTGAAACCACTGTTTCATTGCCTTAACTGGCTTCTTTGGTCAGAGCCTGTCCCTTCCTCCTCTGATTCAGTTCCTATGTGGTTCACCTTTGCATCTCATGTTTACCACAGTGGCCAGCACTTAGGCAAGACTAGGATTTTTATCAGATGGATTCATATATGAATGACTGTACACACATGTGGGTTTTATGAGGGGCACTAATATAATGCTGCTTTGTAATATTAGAATTATACCTATGTGCATTCATATGCTGTCAGGATTACGGCGAATAGTTGTGCAGAGTGATGAGTAACAAAGTGTTGTTTTCCAGATTTACAGACTTCGTTTTATCTTTCATGTGGCAAACAGCTGAGGAGAAGAACAAAAATCTACCCTCTGACATTATTGTTTGAAGAGACTTCAAGAGGCTGGGTGCAGTGGCTCATGCCTGTAATCCCAGCACTTTGGAAGGCCAACACGGGAGGATTACCTGAGGTTGGGAGTTCAAGACCAGCCTGGCCAACATAGGGAAACCCTGTCTCTACTAAAAATACAAAAATTAGCCATGCACAGTGGCGGGCACCTGTAGTCCCAGCTACTCAGGAGGCTGAGGCATGAGAATCACTTGAGCCTGAAAGGTGGAGGTTGCAGTGAGCCAAGATCGTGCCACTGCACTCCAGCCTGGGTGACGGAGTGAGACCTTGTCTCAACAAAACAAAACAACACAACAACAGCAACAACAACAACAACAACAAAACCCCAAGAATTCAAGAGAGGCCTAAAGAGAAAGAAAAGGAGAAGGAGATGAGCCAGCAGCCTTACAGCAGCTGTGTGGCAGCCAACAGCCCCAGCGGTGGGAGATAGGAATAGACTCAGGAAAGCAGTCAAGATTTAACTAAAGACCCAGGTGTGGAGATGCTCAGGTGGGGAAAAAATCACCTCTAATGGGGTGGTGTTTGTTGGGAGAGGAGGAAGGGAAGGAATTTATATGAATCATAGGAATATCGTGTGGGAATGTGTGAAGGAAGCTGCAGGGAAAATGGCAAGGTAAGTACAGCATGTGAAATGGTAATTGGTGGAGGGTATAAAGCAGCATTATGAGAGGGTTTTGATGGGAGTAATTGTCTTAAAGCACTTAATAGCTACAACCCATCATCTGCTAGAAGTAGTGTTGCTGTTGTGTTTACAACCAAGTAGAACAGTGCCTGAGTAGGTAAAAGAAGGGTGTCAGAAGAGCATGCAAACCGCATTGAGAGGGGAGCCCTCTTTCTCAGTCCCTGTGTGAGAGGAGGGAATGAGCTAGAGTAAATTGTTTCAATAAGCATCCCTTTATTTATGATGCTGGTCCTGGCAACTCACAGGTAGCAGTGCATACCCTTCAGTACTGCATCTTACCAAAGGACTGAGCTAGTCAGGAAAGTAGATTTCATATTAGGTATTAACTCCTCTTATATACTCAGGTTGTGACTTCCACAACAAGTTCCGTCTAATGGGAACTGTGCACTGATTAGCACAGATCTCTTGGAGCAAAAGCTTTTACTGAAATCTCTCGAATCATGGAACCATTTCTTTCCACTTAAAGGCATATTGATCTCTCTCTTCCTTTTCACCAGTGGAGAAGAGAAAATAAAAAGAAGTCAATGTTTCTAGCTTATTGAATATCTACTGACAGTAACAATCACATCAAGAGCTAACATGGACTGAACACTCTTATGTTGAGGGCACTGGTCTCAGTGCTTTAGTTGTATTATTTTCTTTTATTTATTTAACCTTTGAAACAACTCCATAAGGTAGATATAATTCATCATTATCAGGACATGTCTCCTTCCAAGGCAGTGGAAAATTTTATACATCAACTCAGGGAAGATGGGAGTCGAGCAGGTCACACTGCTTCCGTGGCTTTTTCGGAGATCTAGGGAAGACCGCATTACTTAGAGCCTTGGTGTGCTCATCTGTAAATTGCAGATATAATAGCTATCTTGAGGAGCTATCTTGAGAATGAGAAATCATATTATATAAAGGGTCTAACACAGTGGCCAACACAGAGAAAGTACCCAATAAAAGAGAATTAATGTCATAAACTTTCTGACTAAACTCTTTTCTATACTCATATCTTAAAGTTAGAATAAAATTACTCATCACTATTACTGTCTTTTCCACACCCTACTTAAAAAAAAATCTATAGAGAAAGGAATTCTGAAGCAGATTATCAGACCAGCTCATAATGAAAATGGGATGAAGTTCTTTCCTCTGGCTAATATATTTAAGCCACTTCTATTAAATAATAGCCAAATTTCTAGCCCAAAGAGATATTATAAACAGGTTCTCAGTTTTCCACAAGTCCATGCCTGAATGTCCAGTAGAGACTGAATTAGAAAGAAAAGTTCTAGGAATCCAGGACTAAACCAGATTATTTTAAGTTAATATTTGACCTTCCTAAGGGCTGAGCAAACCACAAGTGAAAGAGGTCAAGCCACAGGTGAGCCTGATGACATATTTCCCTAACTAGACTTGAGTCATCTTAGTAGAATGAAGTGATATAGGCTGGTTTTTTATCACTTTGGATGCTCAAAGGGTATTTGGATGTTTTTAGGAAAACAGATGGCAGAAGTGACAAATACTGACATACGGTGGAAATGGTTCATGAAAAAGCTAATAACACTACTAATTTCTGTCATTAGTATCCTGGGGAAGCTATAGAATTATTGAAGGCTTGGTCTTAATTATCTTCTAATGAAGATTTGATTTAATTTGCTCTTTGTAATCTCTCATTCTTATTTTCCTTTCCATACCTTTGCCTTGTTTTTTAATTTCATAGTATTAAAATATTCCATGCTTAATATTCTCAGTTCAGCAGCTGAGCTCTTCAGAAGAAGTCCTATTTCAATCTCATAAGTACTGTAACTACTTATAAGGGGACCCGTGTTACTGTGGCTAGTCATATTTTTATGTGCTACCCTCACTCAAGGAAAGGAATGAGGGAGGGGTTCAGAGAGAAGCAATGTGGAATCCACTTCTATAACTCTGTCCAAATACAGGTCTCTCAGTTTGCTTTGGCATTGTTAAAAAATAAGGCTTTCTTCGTATTTGCCTAAATTAAAATGTTCTTTTCTTTTCTTTTTTTTTCTTTTTGTTTTTTGAGACAGAGCTACCTAGGCTGGTGTGCAGTGGTGTGATCTCAGCTCACTGCAACACCTGCTTCCTGGGTCCAAGCAGTTCTCCCACTTCAGCCTCCCAAGTAGCTGGGATTATAGATGTGTGCCACCATGCCTGGCTAATTTTTTATATATTCAGTAGAGATGAGGTTTTGCCATGTTGGCCAGGGTGGTCTTGAACTCCTGACCTCAAGTGATTCACCCAACTTGGCCTCCCAAAGTGTTGGGATTACAGGTGTGAGCCACCGTAACTAGCCTAAAATTTTCATATAAAAGTACTATATTCACATTGTTCAGAGAGTCAAACAGTTCTATGAGGGTCATTAAGATAAACACCAGTCCTTATGCCTCCCACATTGCTCATTACCCAGAGATAAGCACTTTTGTTTATTTTTAGATATTTTCATTGATGCTTAATATCTGGACATCTCTAAATAACTTTAATGTATTTCTATTTCTGGCTTTTTCAGTTTTAGCCGTATTTACTGCTTTCCCACAATGAAAGGTGAAGATTCAGTTCTTTCAACTGCCTCCCTGTCCACCCCAAATGCACAGACGTACTTCCCATCCATCCATTGTCTCATCCTCTCAATAAAGTTTTATGATATTTAAACATTTATTTGGATCTGTATTTAACATTTAAATACATATCTCTATACAAATGCTGGTTACACTTGAGTAATGTATTATACTCTATGATTATTTTTCTCAGTGATATGGTTTGTTTGCATCCCCACCCAAATCTCATCTTTAATTGTAGCTCCTATAATCCCCACATGTCATGGGAAGGAGCCAGTTGAAGGTAATTGAATAATGGGGGTGGGTTTTCCTGTGTTGTTCTCATGATAGTGAATAAGTCTCATGATATCTGATGGTTTTATAAAGAGCAGTTCTCCTTCACACCTTCTCTTGCCTGCCACCATGTAAGATATGCCTTTGTTCCTCCTTCATCTTCTGCCATGATTGTGAGGCCTTTCTCAGCTATGTGGAACTGTGATTCCATTAAACCTCTTTTTCTTTATAAGTTACCCCGTCTTGGGTATTTCTTGATAACAGTATGAAAATGGACTAAGACCCTTGGCAATACTTTGTTTTTTGGAGATGAACAATGATCTTCCTTGATGATAATTCTTTTTATGTATTTATTACAAATTCAACCCCAACCATCCCCTCGCCCCCATTGTCTAAATCTCTTATTAACACAAGAAAGATTCTATCAGTTTCAATTTTGGAGATAACTTTCCTGAAAACTTCTAATTCACTCAAATTTACCTGGCAACTTTCAAGATCTGCTGCACAGCTATCCCCTGGGATCTCATCCTGGGAGTTTCTTCTCTCTCTTTCTTGTGTTAGAACCTTTGTTTCTTCAGTTCTGAGTCCTTCTTTTCATTTACTTTCCCAGTTTAGTGGATCACATTCTTCAGGAGCCTCTGGAGAATGAAAGATGGGAGGTAATTTTTTTGAGACTTGTATACCTTTAAAGGTATTTATCCCATCTTCACATTTAATTGATAGTTTTGCTGGATATGAAATTCCAGGTGGCAAATCACTTTCCCTCACAAGTTTAAAGATGTTGCTCTGTTGTTATTTCATAACTTCAACTGTTGTTAATGAGAAGCCAAAATGCCATCATTATTTTGGATTGTTTGTATGTAAAACCTATTCCTTCTGGATTTTTTTTGGTAATTACTCTTATTTCTGCTATCCTGAAGTCTTATAATAATGTGCAGTAATGCGGGGCTGTTTTCATCCATTGTGCTCAGCATTCACTCTGGAAACCTGTCTTCAGTTATGTTTACATTTTTCAAACTTGGTTTTAATTTTATCCCTCAACATGATCTTTTGAAACATGCCTATTACATTGCAATTGGATTTCCTAAGTTAATCCTCTGATTTTCCTATTTTTGTTCTACTACTTACTACTTCTGTCCTTTTCCTACTT
The DNA here is from genome assembly GCA_963573385.1 of Cacajao melanocephalus. Lineage (NCBI taxonomy): Eukaryota > Metazoa > Chordata > Mammalia > Primates > Pitheciidae > Cacajao > Cacajao melanocephalus. Next base: position 22,734 of record CAUYLG010052011.1, on the reverse strand, counting down.
TCTGAGGGGTTTCCTTATTTTCTCTCTATGTGTGTGTGTCTGTATCCATGTGTATGTTTTGAGAGAGCATCTTGTTCTGTCACCCAGGCTGGAGTGCAGTGGTGCCACAACATTGCTTACTATAGCCTAGAACTCCTGGACTCAAGTGAGCCTCCTGCCTTAGGCTCCTGAGTAGCTGGAACAACAGGAATGCACCACCATGCCTGGCTAATTTTTAAATATATATGTATATATATTTTTGTAGAGAGAGGGTTTTGACATATTGCTCAGGCTGGCTTCAAACTTCTGGGCTCAAGCAGTCCTCCTGCCTGGGTCTCCCAAAGTTTTGGCATTACAAGCTTGAGCCACCATGCCTGGATATTATTTCTTTTAGTCTTTCTGTTGTTTTAAATTTCTATGATCATTTTAAAAATTTTTAAACATTAACTTTATAGATGTATAATTTATACAAACAAAACACACTTATTTAAGAGTACAGTTTAATATGGTTTGACCATGTATACTCAGTCAGTACATGAACATTTCAATTATACCAGAATGTTTCTTCATGTTCCTTTGCAGAGTTTTATTGTACATCTTTTATATCCTTTTACTTTTAACCTATTTTTATATTTAAAGTGACTCCTTTTGCATAGCATATGGTTGTGTTTTTATTCTTCATACAGACTGACAACCTCTGCTTTTTAATTGGAAGTTTAGATAGTTTCATTTAATATTATTTATCTGGTTGGGTTTAAATATACCATTATACCATTGTTTTTCTATTTGTTCGTCTAATAATTGTTCATTTTTCATGTTTTTCTGCCTTCTTTGGATTAATTGAATATTTTTTAGTGTTCAATTTTATTTTTACTCTTGGCAAATTCACCATAATTCTACTACCATCTTTTAATTTCTTTCAAAAGCTTCTTTTTGATTCCTGAGTATTCTTTTTTTATGCCATCCTATTCTTGTTTCATAGGCACATTTTTTCTTTTTTTCTATAAAAATATTAATACATTTTTGAGGTTTTCTTTTCCTTGCACAGTCCTTCCAAGTTTCTTTCCTCTATTTGTTCTTTCTTTAAAAAAATTTTTAAACATTCATGGTATATAACATGATGTTTTGAAATATGTGTACATTGTGGAATGGCTAAATCAAGTGAATCAACATATGCATTACCTCAAAAAAGTATCAGCTGTTTGTGGCAAGAATATTTAAAATCTACTTTTAAAGAAATTTTCAAGTATACATGATTATTAACCATAGTCACCACTGTACAATAGATCTCTTGAACTTATTCTTCCTGTCTAGCTGAAATTTCATGTCCTTTAACCTACTTCTCCCCATTTCTCCCCTTCTAACTCCCTACCTCTTCCACGAGTTTGACTTTAATAGATTGCACGTATAAGTGAGATCATGTAGTATTCGTCTTTCTGCTCTTGGCTTATTTAACTGAACATAATGTCCTCCAGGTTCATCCACATAGTTGCAAATAATAAGATTTTCTTCTTTTAAGGCTGAATAGTATTCCAGTGTGTATATACAGTTGGTCTTCCATATCCACAAGTTCTGCATCTGCAAATGAAACCAACTTTGGATTAAAAACATTAAAAAAATTTTACAACAATAGAAAACACAAATCAAAAACGATACTATATAACAGCTATTTACATAGCATTTACATTATATTAGGTATTATAGGTAATCTAGAGGTGATTTAAAATATATGAAAGGTAATGTGTAGGTTATATGCAAATACTATGCCATTTTATATACGGGAATTGATCTGAGGATTCTGGTATCCTTGAGGGATTTGAGAGACAATTATATATTCTGTGTTCTTTATTAATTTATCTATTGATAAACAGTTTGATTCTGTATCTTGGGTATTGTGAATAACACTCCAATGAACACAGGAATACAGAATCTCTTCAACATCCTGATTTCATTTCCTTTTGATATATACCCAGTATAGAATTGCTGGATCATGTGATAGTTCTATTTTTAAATCTTGGTCCTTCATGTAAGAGACTTTTCTCAATGCTTCATGGCATAACATAGGAGATTTCGGTTTGTATATTTACCTACCAACCAAATTGAATCCTTTCTCTTTTGGAGTTTATAAGGTGAGGCACACAGCAGGAGGATGATCAGGCAACTGTAGGACAACCATATTGAAGAGAGGCTGGGACAAAGGGAAACTTAGTCACAAGAATGAGTTGACAGCTCCTGACTATTTTGAGGAATGACACACAAACACTATAAGGTCTCTGAAAATGTGGATGTCAATTGTTTTCTGAATGGTGATGAATAACTTACCAGGTCCACGAGGGCAAACTGAGTGGCTAGTAAAATAGGTTTCTGCGTTGTCCATTTCCTTGTACATCCTTGCAACCAATTCCTACTACACAGTTAAACTGACAGTGCTTGTATCTTGTAGCCCAAAAGACTGTATTAGGACTGTATGTAGCCTACCCCTTTAGGGTTCTCTAGAGAGAGAGAACTAATAGGATAGATATATATGTATAAAGGGGAGTTTATTAAGTATTAACTCACATGATCACAAGGTCCCACAATAGGCCATCTGCAAGCTGAGGTACAAGGAGAGCCAATTCCAGTCCCAAAACTGAAGAACTTGGAGTCTGATGTTCAAGGGCAGGAAGCATCCAGCATGGGAGAAAGATGCAGGCTGGGAGGCTAGGCCAGTATAGTCTTTTCATGTTTTTTCTGCCTGCTTTATATTCTAGCTGTGCTGGCAGCTGATTAGATGGTGCCCACTCAGATTAAGGGTGGGTCTGCCTTTCCCAGCCCACTGACTCAAATGTTAATCTCCTTTGGCAACACCCTCACAGACACACCCAGGATCAATACTCTGAATCCTTCAACCCAATCAAGTTGACACTCAGTATTAAACATCGTAAAGGCCTTAGCACACACAAACAATACAAAGTTTAATTAGAAGAAGTAATTAGTATAAAGTGTAAAATTTGCAGGCTATAGATGTTTGGCTAATCCCGTTTCATAAAATTCCCATTTTCTCTGGGTGCCTGTAAGGCATATAGACACTAAGAGTATATACTCTGTGATCAGTGCTCTGTGGATTTGAATCCTGGTTGTGTGGTCTGAGCTTCTCTGAGCTTTATTTCCTCATCTGCAGGCATAATAATCAAAGATAGTTCCAGAATTTCCTTTTAGAAGAGACTGGGCTGGCAATCTGGCTGAAAGAGGAGCTTTACACTGAGCTTGCATAGCACTTTTCAAAAATATCAATTGTCCATATCAAAGAGTTAGGAATGGGTAATGGTCTTTCATGTAAGAGATGGTGGTTGTTGGTGTGCGTTATGTGTATGTTAAAGACACCCATTAGTACCATCATTCATAATAACAACACTGGTTTCTTATGAAGGCTAAATTAAATAATATATTTTAAAAGTTTAATATAATGACTATCAATAATAGTATCCTATACATTATTAACAATAAGTATTAAATTGTCGTAATAGTTTTATTATCAGGCAAATGAATGGAGTTATGACAAGGAAGAGCAAGAATGTCTTAAAATAACAAGGAGAAGCAGGTTCTGGTGTTTCTACATTGGTTCTTACAAACAGGCTTAAAAAACTAGTACAGATCTAGAATTGAATGAGTATTGGTCTGTTTGCTGTACAAAATCCTATCTCTTTAACTCTCTAGAGAACTCCTTCTCTGTGGTCATTGACTGCTGAAACTATCTGTTGAGTGGATCTTTGCTCTATTACTGTGTCATGCCCTCTTACAACTACATTTCTAGGGGACTGTCTTTATGGGGTATGCAATGACTTGCTCCCCAAAGATGCTGCTTCTGATTTTTATATTTTTGTCCTGACAGCCAATTCAGTTTCAGCTCCTGATGGCCAGGCAACTTATTATTTTTCCTGGACTGTTTCCTGTCTCAAGTCTTTATTTACTTTGCAAATCTCATATGCCTATAGGATAGGGCTGAGACAGGCACATGGAAACAACCACCAATGTAGATACAAAGGATATAGTAAAATTATACTGTTAATCAAATCTTATAAAATATATTTCTCTTATTTTTGCTCATTCAAAGCTTCTCATGAATTATCATCTAAGTTGAGACTGGTTTTAGGAAGCCATTGTTGCTCAGGCTTGAAGAATTAATGCTCTTTAATTGGGACGTCTATTTGCCTTCTCCAACTGTTTAAGATAACAGCATTCCCATGGACACGCATATAGAACTAAATTTGCTTTGATGTGATCTCCTTTTTTATCGTCGTCAGCCTTACTTCTACTTACATTACTTCCTGCTTTTTCATGCTAGATTTTTGTTGCTTTGGTTTGGCTTTTCTGAATAGGTTTCAGCTTGATTTGTCTCTTTATCTCCATGTGGCCCTTAAATGCAACTCCGTTGTCCACAGCTTTGACTTGTGGTCCTTAGAAGGGACCTTTGACCCTTCAGTGATCCATCCATCCATCCTTGGTCCTGGGTTGGAAGCTGGGGAGTCAGACATTCTCCAGCTTTTAAGGACTTTGGCTATCATCAGGATGTCCAGCTCTCGACATTTATTTCTATTAACACTTATGAAGGATGACTTTCACATAAACAACACATTTTTGTAGCTGGGTTTTGTAAAACTCCTATCACATTACAAATATCTTTAGTCTTTTTCTCCTACTCAAGAATGCAACTAGAAATGTTAGTGGGAGTGGCATTATTAGTAGGATATCTTTAAATCGACTGTGATTTATAAACATCATTACTTTATAAGGCAAAAAAAACTTCAGATGTACTTCCAAATTGGATAAAATACTTCAGTTATTTTTTAAGCTTTTTATTTTTAAAGTAATGGAATTATTTTTATCAGGAGCCTTTAAGAAGCCCAACATATAAAAAGAAATGAGAAAATTTCACTGATTGGATTGGGATGGAACCCAGAACTCAATCCCTTCAGTGTTCTGTGGACCCTAAAGCCCTCTCTAAAATCCTTAGGGCTTTGCAAAGCACAATTTGAAAACTCAGTGGCCTTGCTTACATCGTATATAACAAACATTGATTCAGTGGAGTTGAAACCACTGAACTGTGACAGCATAGTACCATTTGGAATATTGGAACTGGACTTTAGTGCACTGCCCTATTCCATCATTATCATGTCTCTCCAGGCCATTTGGTAATTTTCAGACTGTTCTTGTGACTCATGAAAATGAGTTAAGAGACAAGGATGCTTGGTTTCCTGTTCTCTCCTAGGCTTTCAATGCCATCTCATCTTCATCCAACTCACCCTCTTCTGCCTGGCTCTTGTCTTACTGTGTGCCATCTATCCACTTCACCGTGCCATCTGGAACTCTCTTTCATTGTTCCTATACTCCATTATTTACTCCACACCAAGTTTTTCTCTTTTCCCTGTTTCTTTATCTTGATTAATGACAACACCATCGTCTCCCTGCTTTCTAAGTCATCATCCCTGATTACTCCCTCTCTCAAGTACCCCCCACTTCTAATTAGTCACCAATTCCTATTAATTCCAGGTCTGAAGTGTCTCTCAAATCTGACATCATCATTTCTCCTCTAGGCTGTTAAAATAACTCCTTGAACACACCTTTGAATATAGTCCGTACTCAACAGAGTTTTCTGAATGCAGTGCTTATTAGTTTTAATCTTTCCCAAATGCCTGTGCTGTCATTCTTGTCTTCACCCCTGCTTGTTTATATTCTTCCTGGCTTTAATCTCACATTTGGATAAAGATATTTAAGCTTTTTTTCTATGCAATTTTTATAGTGAGCTGTCTCTTGAAAGACCAATAGTTGTAGCCTTAAAGTAACATTTTCATATATGTAAGTATATAGCAAATTTTAGCAATTTTACTTACTTTTATTTTCTAGAGAAGAAGTTCTCAACCTTGGTTTTGTTTTGATCAGGTATTTTGGAGATAATGGGGAGAACAAGTAAAATAATAACATGCTTGGAAGTGTGCATGACTCAAAGTCATTTTTACATTGCAGTTGGTCAAAAATCCTAGTTTTCTCAAGGGAGAGTGATCTGTTTGATAACATCATCTGATGTGTATAACTTAAATCTCCCAGTGTCTCGGTTCCTCATTTGTAAAGTGGATCTTAATGTAATCCAGTTCAATGATATCCAGATTATAGGAAGGCAAGTTCAATTGTATAATTAATGCCAAATTCCTAGCACAGGATGTTACTGAAAATGAACTTTCAGTAACTAGGAGGTATTACAATCAATCCACAAATCAGGAAGTTTTACAGCTTATAGGCCTTACCTGACCCACAGATATATTAAGTTTTGATTGTACTGTGTTTTTTCATTCTTTTAAGGTGAATTGGTTACCAACATTAAAAAATCTGGGGAGATATTATATAAAATACATATTTTAGTTTTCTTTTGAAACATTGGAAGATGTGGTAATACTAATTGATAGTGGTAAAGAACTCTATAACGTTAATCCTAGGCACTGCTCTATTTATTGCTTTATACCAAGGGTGCATTATTCTTTCACTACTAGCCAGTTTCCACCTCCTGGTATGAATAATTTTGGTGGATATGTTGTGTTATATTAGGGATTAACAAATTTGATTTAAATTACATAAACTTTTGAGAAAGATAGTACTATCTCGTCAAAGAGCAAGCATGAGTCATGCTCTTCTGATGGCCTTCCTGTTGTAGTTTAAAGAGTTACAAAGCTGTTCATACTCACTAAACACCTCCTATCTGAAAAACTGTGGTAGGCTTGAGTGTCTCCTTGAGAAACATCCTGTTATTTGTCTCAAGGATTTTGTTATCTAGTAAGAAGGAAAAGACCAGGACATCACACGTCAAGGAATAATGTGGTTATGTCCAGTTATAGAGGTACAGAGAGCTGTTGTGCCACAGAGAGAAAATATGTGTATTTGCATGAAATCTGGGAAAGAACAATGCAGTCTTCATGAAGGAGTTCATTCATTCAGCAAATGCATTTAGGGACATAGAGGAATCACTGGTGTGTGTTGGGCATACAGAACCTGCTCTTGAAGGACATGGAGTCTGACGGGGGAGAGATGAGCAAGTGAGACCAGCAAAATATTATAGAGAAAGACTACAAGGGGAATGGGTTACAAATAATTTAGTGCAGTGATTGATTCTATCTGAAATTAGAGACATGGAGAAATTTATCTTAGGGGACTCCAGAGAGGATAAAACTCTCACAGTTGGAATTTAAATGGTGAGCAAGTGCTCAGGTGATGAAGAGGAGATAAGAGTGAGTTTTAAGTAGATTAAGCCAAAGAAAGTAAGATATGTTAATTGGATTTTAAAGAAAGGATAGGTTTTTAATAGTTATAAATGGAAATTTGGTGTATTAGGTAGAGAGAAGAGCCATAATTAAGGCATATGGTTTAGGGCATATTCAAAGATTGATCAATAACTCTCTTTGACCCCAATAGAGTGTAGTGACAGTGTAGAGTAGAAAACAAGATGGGTTTTTAGATTATGGAAGGCCATGGGAGCCATAGCAAAGGATTTAACTTTAGGAAATGGGGTGTGCCAGATGGTCTTGAATGTGGAAAGACAGGCCCAATGCTAAACCCTAAGAGAAGCATGCTGGTGACAAGTCTTCGGGCTGGATCATAGTGAGGAGAGACTGTGTGTCCGGGGGGAGGAGAGGTGAAACTAAACAGACTTGAGACTGCTGAGTCTCTTAATGATTACTGAAGATGTTGGGAGGCAATGCCCAGATGTTGGTTGCTATAACCTTATCTTTTGTTTTAAAATGAAAATATTATGTAAACAGAGTGGAAAATGAAAATATGATGTAAAAAGAGAGGAATACTACACAAATAAATGTACTGGGCACTATACTGTTTGCTTTTTCCAGGAGGCTGCTGTTGCTGAAAAGCCTTGTTTATAGTGAAGGGGAAGGGAGAAACTGGGGTGAGGAATGTTGCTACCTGTTGCAGCAGCTACCTGATCACCGGAGAGATTTGCATAATTTCTTCCTCCCACTATATCCCATTCTAGCAGCCAATATCTGTAAAAAAAAAAAAAAGGGAAGCTATTACAGAAGAAAATTTAATAAAAATGTTAGGTAGGCATTTGTTTGCACTATCTGTACTGAACATTTTATGGATTCTGACTCATTCAATCCTCATAACAACACTGTGTGGTAGATTTTTAAATTCCATTTCAGAGTTGAAATAACCAGGATTTTGAGAGGGGAAGTGACACATGCAAGGTCATGTAATGAGTAAGTGGCAGGGCCAAGATCTGAACCCAGAAATATCCAGATTCAAAGTCTGTTCTTTCTCCAACAAATCTATCCTATTATTTTGCATTTTTGTATTATTTTAGAAAATGCTCTTATATTATTGTTGATATATGTCTCCCAAATTGATATCACAGATCTCAAATAGTTCAGTAAGGACAGAAGCAAATTTAGGAAATTCTGACAAACAGAATATATTCCGTTCCAATATCATTCATGCAAGCTTAACTTTTATGTACTGCAAAGCCTACTATTACAAAATTAGGCAACCACAATGTAAATAATATTTTGTTTTTTTTCTTGAATGATTGTAAGAGCCTATTTCACCTAATGTTAGAAAATAGCTTTATACATCACCTGTTACAGGAACATAAAAAATTAAGCTGATAAATTTATGCACCACTGTGAATTCTTTATGACTGAGTTGTCAATTGCTTTCTTCAGGCAATGAGCCAGTGTTTATGAAGTAGCTACAGTGGGCAGAGTGCATTGCCAGGATCTGTTGAAAGTTTCAAAAGAGGCTGCTATAGATATGATTTTCATCACAATAGAGTTATGATCTAATAAAGAAGATGGACAAAATATATAAAATAGGGGAGAACATGAGCACATATATAACTATATCTCCATGACAGGAGATCATGTATGCATTACTACAAAACAGTCATGACTATAACAGTGATAGATACAGGTCTAGAAACTATAAAACTGGCCAGGATTAAGCAGGAATGCTTCTCATAGACTGAATATGAGAAAGTAGTCAATTCTGAGAAAGGTTTGGAAGAAATTTTAGAAAATTAGAAATCAAAGAAGTGTGTAGAATTCAAATACTTACTAGACTTTTAGTTTTTCCAAGTTATGCAGTCTGTGACTAATAAGTGATATAAAACAGAAAAATTTCAAACCAATTTAGCATGCAATATTTTACATTCTCAGTGAGCTTATAAACTTCATTCTTTTTCTTTTTTTTAATTATATTTTAAGTTCTGGGGTACATGTGCAGATTGTACAGGATTGTTACACAGGTATATACATGCCATGGTGGTTTGCTGCATCTATCCCCCCGTCATCTACATCAGGTATTTCTCTCAATGTTAACCCTCCCCAATCTCCTCACCCCCTGCTATCCCTCCCCAGACCCCCTCCAACAAATCCCAGTGTGTGATGCTTCCCTCCCTGTGTCCATGTGTTCTCATTGTTCAACACCCACTTATGAGAGAGAACATGTGGTGTTTGGTTTTCTGTTCTTGTGTCAGTTTGCTGAGAAAGATGGTTTCCAGCTTCATCCATGTCCCTGCGAAGGACATGAACTCATCCTTTTTTATGGCTGCATAGTATTCCATGGTGTATGTGTCCCACATTTTCTTTATCCAGATATCATTGATGAGCATTTGGTTTGGTTCCAAGTCTTTGCTATTGTAAACAGTGCCGCAATGAACATATGTGTACCTGTGTCTTTATAATAGAATGATTTATAATCCTTTGGGTATATATCCTGTAATGGGGTTGCTGGGTCAAATGGTATCTCTATTTCTAGATCCTTGAGGAATCGCCACACTGACTTCCACATTCGCCACAATGTTTGAACTAATTTACACTTTCACCAACAGTGTAAAAGCATTCTTATTTCTCCTCATCCTCTCCAGCATCTGTTGTCTCCAGATTTTTTAATGATTGTCATTCTAACTGATGTGAGATGGCATCTCAGTGTGGTTTTGATTTGCATTTCTCTAATGACCAGTGATGATGAGCATTTTTTCATATGTTTGTTGACCATATAAATGTCCTCTTTCGAAAAGCGTCTGTTCATATCCTTCATTCACTTTTTGATGTTTCTTTTTTTCCTTGTAAATTTGTTTAAGTTCTTTGTAGATTCTGAATATTAGCCCTTTGTCAGATGGGTAGATTGCAAAATTTTTTTACCATTCTGTTGGTTGCTGGTTCATTATAATGATTGTTTCTTTTGCTGTGCAGAAGCTCTTCAGTTTAATTAGATTCTATTAATCTATTTTGGCTTTTGTTGCCATTGCTTTTGGTGTTTTAGTCATGAAATTCTTGCCTATGCCTATGTCCTGAATGGTATTGCCTAGGTTTTATTTCTAGGGTTTTTATGGTTTTAGGTCTTATGTTTAAGTCTTTAATCCATCTGGAGGTAATTTTTGTATAAGGTGTAAGGAAGGGGTCCAGTTTCAGCTTTCTGCACATGGCTAGCTAATTTTCCCAACACCGTTTGTTAAATAGGGAATCCTTTCTCCATTGCTTGTTTTTATCAGGTTTGTCAAAGATCAGATGGTTGTAGATGTGTAGTATTACTTCCAAGCACTCTGTTCTGTTCCATTGGTCTATATCTCTGTTTTGGTACCATACCATGCTGTTTTGATTACTGTAGCCATTTAGTATAGTTTGAAGTCTGGTAGAGTGATGCTTCTAGCTTTGTTCTTTTTGTGTAGGATTTTCTTGGCTATGAGGGCTCTTTTTTAGTTTCATATGAAGTATAATGTGTTTTTTTCCAGTTCTGTGAAGAAGGTCAATGGTAGTTTGATGGGTATAGCATTGAATCTATAAATTACTTTGGGCGGTATGGACATTTTTCATGATATTGATTCTTCCTATCCATGAGCATGGAATGTTTTTCCATCTATTTGTGTCCACTCTTATTTCCTTGAGCAGTGGTGTGTAGTTCTCCTTGAAGATGTCCTTCACATCCAAAAGAATGAAAATCATAACAACCAGTCTCTCAGAACACAGTGCAATCAAGTTAGAACTCAGGATTAAGAAACTCACTCAAAACCACACAACTACATGGAAACTGAAAAACCTGCTCCTGAATGACTACTGGGTAAATAATGAAATGAAGGCAGAAATAAATATGTTCTTTGAAACCAATGAGAACAAAGACACAACTTACCAGAATCTCTGGGACACATTTAAAGCAGTGTCTAGAGGGAAATTTATAGCACTAAATGCCTACATGAGAAGAGAGGAAAGATCTAATGTTGACACCCTATTGTACAATTAAAAGAACTAGAGGAGCAAGGTCAAACAAATTCAAAAGTTTGCAGAAGACAAGAAATAACTAAGATCAGAGCAGAACTGAAGGAGATAGAGACACAAAAATCCTTTAAAAATATCAATGAATCCAGAAGCTGGTTTTTTGAAAAGATCAACAAAATAGATAGACTGCTACCCAGACGAATAAAAAAGAAAATAGAGAAGAATCAAATACATGCAATAAAAAATGATAAACAGGATATCACCACCAATTCTGCAGAAATACAAACTATCATCAGAGATTACTACAAACAACTCTATGCACATAAACCAGCAAATATAGAAGAAATGGACAAATTCCTGGACACTTAAACCCTCCCAAGACTAAACTAGGAAGAGGTTGAATCCCTGAATAGATCAATAACAAGGTCTGAAGTTAAGACAGCAATTAATAGCCTACCAACCAAACAAAGTCCAGGTCCAGATGGGTTCACAGCCAAATTCTACCAGATATACAAAGAGGAGCTGGTACCACTCCTTCTGAAACTATTCCAAACAATCCAAAAAGACGGAATCTCTCTAACTCATTTTATGAGACCAAAATCAACCTGATACCAAAACCTGGCAGAGACACAACTAAAAAAGAAAATTTCAGGCCAATATCCATGATGAACATTGATGCAAAAATCTTCAATAAAATACTGGGAAACCGAATGCAACAGCACATCAAAAAGCTTATCCATCACAATTAAGTAGGCTTCATCCTGGATATGCAAGACTGGTTCAACATAAGCAAGTCTATAAGTGTAATCCATCACATAAACAGAACCAAAGACAAAAAGCACATGATTATCTCAATAGATACAGAGAAGGCCTTTGACAAAATTCAACAGCCCTTTATGCTAAAAACTCTCAATAAACTAGGTATTGATGGAACATATCTCAAAATAATAAAACCTATTTGTGACAAACCCACAGCCAACATCATACTGAATGGGCAAAAACTGGAAGCATTCCCTTTGAAAACTGGTACTAGACAAGGGTGCCCTCTCTCACCATTCTTATTTAACATAGTATTGGAAGTGCTAGCCAGAGCAATCAGGCAAGAAAAAGAAATAAAGGGCATTTAATTAGGAAAAGAGGAAGTCAAATTATCTTTATTTGCAGATGACATGATTGTATATTTAGAAGACCCCATCATCTCAGCCCAAAATCTCCTTAAGATGTTAAGCAACTTCAACAAAGTCTCAGGATACAAAATCAATGTGCAAAAATCATAAGCATTCCTATACACCAATAACAGACAGAGAGCCAAATCATGAGCAAATTCCCATTCACGATTGCTGCAAAGAGAATAAAATACCTGGGAATACAATTAACAAACTTCTTTCCTTTTCAATGTGGCTCAAATTTAAACAGAAGATAGCTGGAATGCTAGTGGGTACAAATGAAAGAGTACACAGAGTCATCAAAAAAAAGATATATGATAAAAGTTGCTCACATTCATGAGAACATTTGTTACTTTTGATTTAACAGTAAAATAAGGCATCATATTGATGCTATGATTCAGTGAAAAATACACTGAAGTAGCAGCTATTCTCTGGGTCTTTTCCAGTTTTGAAAATAGCTGTGAATAATTATTGATTAAGAATTAATAGTCATATTTGCAATAGTTCAATCTATAGTAGTGATAGTCTATGGTTCACATTCATCATGGAAAGTAGCAGCTTTGGAATGAGAGGGGTTTGAATTCTGAACATCCTTAGTTTCTGCCATTCCATTCTATGTATAACCAGAAAAACAATGCTTTATGCTCCTTGTGGAAAAGTATGACATAATGGCTCAAGAGCTGAAAACAGAAGGAATTGTGGTTCTATTTCTGACTTAGAACAGGGTTAGCTCCTACCTTGAAGAAATGTTACATACAGTAGTCCCTCCTTATCTGCAGGAGATACGTTCCAAGATGCCCAGTGGATGCCTGAAATTATGGACAGTAGTGAACCAGATTGCTGTCAATTGGAATAAATTTCTGTTCTTGCCTTCTACCTACCGATTTAATGCCTTTTTTATTTTGCCTAAGCACTTATGCATTGTGGCTGTAATTTTTGTTGTTTGAGATGGGACAGTAAAACTAGCATGATTTTCCTTTTCCTTTTTCACAGTTTCACAAATAGATTTGTTCTTACTATAGATCTCAGCAATCTCAGTGTATGATATTTTCTTTCCTTATTAAGTCAAGGGCTTTCATCTTTTCACTTAAAGGAAGCACTTTATATCTTCTCTTTTGCATATCTGAATTGGCAGTATCACTATGCTTGTGCTTTGGGGCCATTATGAAGTGAAATAAGGATTACTTGAACACAAGGACTGACATACCACAACAGTTAACCTGATATACAAGGCAGCTGCTCAGTGACTAAGAGTCTGGTTGATTAGGCGGAATGGATATGCTGGACAAAGGGATGATTCACGTCCCCAGGTGAGACAGAGCAGGATGGCCTGAGATTTCATCACACTACTCAAAATAACACAAAATTTTAAACTCATGAATGGTTGATTTCTGGAATTTTCTATTTAATATTTTTGGACTGCAGTAGACTGTGGGTGACTGAGACTGCAAAAAGTGAAATCACAGATAAGGAGGGATTATTATATCTTTGAGCATTAATTCTTTTCATTTGTCCTTTCATTCATTCAACATTTTTTTAATGGGGGTCTACAGTGTGCTAGGTACTGTTATAAAGTGATCAAAACAAAAAAACAAAACTAGCCCTTGCCTTATTAGAACTTGCATAATGGAGGGAAAAGAAGTAAATACAGATAAAGATGAAATTTCAGACTGTGAAAGAGCTTTGAAAAGAAAAAAGTAGGTTGCTACGAGAGAGAACCAGGGGCTGGCAGTGAACAAGTCTTAGGTTGTCTGGTTAGGAAAGTCTCTCTGAAGTAGTGATATCTGAGCAGGGACTTCAGCTGCCAATTTCAAGAGAAGAAAACAAGAAGGCCACGCCAGGCCCAGCAAACAATACACGTAGAGACCCCAGTGAAAGGATGTGGCTAGTATTAATATGAGGAACCTAGAGGAGGCTGATGTAAGTGTAGCTTTGGAAATAAAGAGGAGAGTGATCATGGAGTAGAATAAGTTTTGAGAAGCTGAATCAGCACAGGGCTTCTTACACCTTAGTCAAGTTAAGGGCATTAGATTTTTATGGTAAGGACACCGGAAGCCATTGAGTTTTAGTTGAGGAGTGACAGGAGCCTTAAGGCTGTTGTATGGAGGGTGGATTGAAGGGAGACAAAAGGAATTGGGGAGAGCAATGAAGAGAAAGAACCTTAATACATTGCCTAATTGATAGATGATGATAGTAGACTTTCGTACAGGGATGACAGTGTAAATGAACAGAAGGGGAAAAACCCAGGATGCATTATGGAGGCAGAATGAATAAAACTCATTAATAAATCAAATGTGGGATGAAGGAGAGGTATAAAAAATGACAGGAGCTATTTATAAAAATTATATTCTGGCTTAGAATAATATACTAAACATCAAGGGCATTGCTACCAATATTATAAAGGTAATAACTTTTTAATTCAACTTTATTTTTTGAGTAGTTTTACTTTCACAGTGAAGCTGGGTGCAAGGTACAGAGATTCCCCAATACTCCCTGCCCTCATACATAAGTAGCCTCCCCGCATATCAACTTCTGCCACTAGATTGGGACCTGTTTTATAACTGATGAACCTGCATGATGCATCATTTCATTGAATCTGTAGTTTACATGGTCCACAGTTTACGTGGTTCACTCTTGGTGTGATACATTCTACAGTTTCAGACTGATTTGTATTGACATGTACTCACTTATAATATCATACACAGTAGTTTTATTGCCCTCAAAATTTTCTGTGCTCTGCCCACTTATTCTTTTCTTCCTGTTGCCCACTGTAAACCACTGCTCTTTTTACTGTCTTTATAGTTTTTCCTTTCTCAGAATGTCATATAATTGGAATTATACAGTATGTAGCCTTTTCAGATTGGTTTCTTTCACTTAGTAATATGTATTTAAGTTTCCTTCATGTCTTTTTATGGCTTGATAGCTAACTGCTTTTTGGCACTGAGTAACATTCCATTGTCTGGACATACTACAATTTATCTACTGATTCACCTACTTAAGGATGCCTCAATTGTTTCTAAGTTTTGGCAATTATAAATAAAGATGTTATAAACATCCACGTGTAGCTTTCTGTAGGGACATGGTTTCAATTTCTTTGGGTAAATACCAAGGAATATGATTACTGGATCATATGGCAAGAGTATATTTATCTTTGTAAGACACCATCAAACTGTCTTCCAAAGTGTCTGTGCCATTTGCGTTGCCACCAGCAGTGAATGAAAGTTCCTGTTCCTCTATATTCTTGCCAGCATTTGGTTGTGTTAAGGTTTTGGATTTTAGCCATTCTAATAGCTGTGTTGTAATATCTGATTGTTTTTATTTGCATTTCCCAACATTAAAAAATTCAGATAATGAATTTATTTCTTTTTCAACTTGGAAAAAACATTTGAAAAAATGTGAATGTTAAACAGTACATGCTACTAAATTGTAAAAGAAACAATGAATTTAGAGATAAATCTTTAATCCAGAGGTAGCAAACACTGAAATAAAGTGATGCCTAAATTACAATTTTAGACCAAGAAAATCATCCAAAGGGACTAAAAGTATAAATAAATTGGCCTAAGAATCTTTCTTAGGGACCATCCTGTTCTTTCCTTGAAGAAAAATTACTAGTCTTAAAGACATTTTGGTTTGGAAACAGTATAATATTTGAGGTTAATCACCCTCCCAGAAAAGAGTTCCTATGGATATAAGGCAACAGTGTGGGTCATTAGAGAGAATTCAGGGATGAACAAAGAGATGGTTATTCTGAGTCAGAAAGGACTTGGTCATATCATCAGTTCTGGAAATATCAGTCAACCTTGCTGTGCAAATCAGTGAGAACTAGAAATGTCTCCTGTGTTAGAGAAAGGATCTTAGTAAAAACAGCCACATGGGGCATTATCTTTGTCACAGGGAGAGATAGAATTCTAATAAATGGCCTTTGAAGTAGATGGATCCATGGTGACATGGAACCTCCTTTGGAGCCTTAGGGCCACTGGTAAGTGAAGGCCCAGAAGTCAACCTAAAGTGGGAAAGCAAAAAGCAAAATAAGCTCAGATTTCTCAGTTTTAACTGTTGTCTGATATAGTTCAAATGAAATAGAATGAACATCAACAAATGCTCCAGAGGCAGTATAGAATTTCAGAGATTTCAATAAGCTCCTGGAAGCTGACACAAAATCTGCAAGCTTATTGTGGGAGGGTCTGACACTCAGATGCAGATCCTTGGAGTCAGGTAGGTAAGGGCCTTCTTCAAGCAGGACCAGGGGCTGGGAGGGATTAGAGTACAGCTGTCATTGTAGAGGAAGGGAAATGAGGTCTGGGGTGCAGGAGGGAGCCTGGGAACTTAGACTTGAACTCACTGAGAATCAGGTGTGCAGAGGGCTTGAGCATCCCACAAGACTCAGTTGGTACTATAAAAAATGTGACTCAGCTCACAATGAATTACCACTTCACACCCACCAGGATGGCTAGAGTAAAAAAGACAAATAATAAGAATTTTCAAGAATGTTGAGAAATTGAAACCCTCTTACATTGCTGGTGGGAATGCAAAATAATGCAGCCACTTTGGAAAACAGGCTGGCGGTTCCTCAAATGGTTAAACATAGTTACTATATGATCCAGCATTTCTACTCTTACATATATAACCAAGAGAAATGAAAACATATATCTGCATAAAATCTTATACTCAAATATTTATAGCAGCGTATTAATAATGGCCCCAAAGTCTGCCAACTGATGAATGAATAAATAAAATGTGGTATATTGAAACAGTGAAACATGATTTGGTGATTAAAAGAAATGGAGTACTTCTACAGGATACAACATGGATGAACCTTGAAGACACCGTGCTAAGTGAAAGAAGCCAGTCACAAAGGAATGTATATTGTATAATTACATTTATGTGAAATGTCAAGAATAGGTAAATATATTAAGATAGAAAGTAGGCTAGGCATAGTGGCTCACACCTGTAATCCTAGCACTTTGGGAGGCTGAGGTGGGAGGATCCCTTGAGACCAGCCTGGGCAGCAAAGCAAGATTCCTGCCTCTACAAAAAAAAAAAAAAAAAAAAAAAAGATGGAAATGGTGGCACATTCCTAAAGTAACAGCTACTTGGGTGGGTGTGGTGGGAGAATTGCCTGAGCCCAGGAGTTTGAGGCTGCAGTGAGCAATGATTGTTCCACTGTACTCCAGCCTGGGTAAAAGAGTAAGACCCTATCTTAAAAAACAACAACAACAACAACAAAAGGAAAAAGAAAGTAGATTAGTGGTTTCCCAGGGCTTAGAGGTATGGAAAGGTCAGAGACAAGAGCTAAGGGGTTTGTGATTTTTTGGGGGGCTAATGGAAATCTTCTGAAATTAATTGTGCTGATAGATGCACAACTCTGTGAATATATTAAAGGTTACTAAATTATACTCTTTAAGTCGGTGAATTGTGTTGTATGTAAATCATAACTTCCCAGTGCCTCCAAAATAAATATGTCTTAGCTAATATCCTACCTTGGATTTCAGTACCTTAATCTGACAAGAGTGGGGAGGACAGATTCCCTAAGAAGGGATTGAAGATAGAGGACAAAACCAGCTCCATTTTTATTTCAATAATGACAAAGTAAAATTATAGGTGTTAATTTTGTAAAGTTTTAATGGGTTGATTGATTGATTTGTTGTAAATTCTGAGGCTACTAGCAATAAAAATTCTTCGGAAAAAAGACAATTAAAGTTGAAATAATGTCAGAGAGAATACATCAGGGAAAAGGTTGAAAATGTAAGTTCTATAAAACACAACATACTTAGAGGGAGAGGAAATCAGACGGAGGAGCCAGCTATGGCAGCTGAATGACAAAGACTCACATTTTTAATTTAAAAATCAGTGTTCCCTGGGTAGTAAGAGATTTTTGCCTATACTGTATACAAAAAATTAACTCAAAGAGAATAAAAGACGTAAATATGAGAGCTAAAGCTCTAAAACTTTTAGAAGAAAACCTAAGGGAAAAGCTTCATGATATTGAACTTTACAGTGGTGTCTTGGATATGACATCAAAAGCATAGGCAATGAAGAAAACCAGAGAGATTTCATTAAAATAAAGACCCTGTGTATTAAATGACATTCTTAACAGAGTGAAAAGTCACAGAGAAAATATTTTCAAATCCCTGTTAAGGGATTCATATCTAGAATAAATAAAGAATTCCTACAATTCAGCAACAAGAAACAAACAACCCAATTAAAAAGTAGGCAAAGGGCTTGAGTAGATATTTCTCCAAAGAAGTTATACAAATGACCAATAAGCACTTGAAAAATGCTCAATATTACTAAAAGTAGGGAAATGCAAACCAAAACCACAATAAGATACCACCTCATGTGGTTAGAATGATTAAAAAACCAGAGGGAGAAATTAGAACCCTTGTGCATTTGTAGAGGGAATGTAAAATGGTGAAGCTGCTATGGAAAATAATATGGCAGTTCCTCAAAAAATTAAAAATACAATTACCATATGATTCAGTCATCCTACTTCTGTGTATATACCCAAAAGAATTGAAAACAGGGATTTGAATGGATTTTTGTACATCCATGTTTATAACTGCATTGTTCACAATAGCCAAAAAGTGGTAGCAATAGCAGTATCTATTGAGAGATGAATGGATAAAAAACAGTGGCATATACTACCCACAATGGGATTTTATTAGCCTTAAAAAGGCAGCAAATTCTGACACATGCTATAACATGCATGGTCTGGGAGACATTATGCTAAGTGAAATAAGCCAGTCACAAAACGATGGATATTGTATTATTCCATTTATATGAAGTACCTAGAGTAGTCAAAAATCATAGAGACAGAAAATAGAATGGTAGGTTTTAGAAACTGGGTTAAGGAGAGTCATTGTTTAATACGTTTGTAGTTTCAGTTTAAATGATGAAAAAATTCTGGAGGTGATGGTGGCACAACAATGTGAATGTACTAAATGTCACTGACTGTACACTTAAAAATGGCTAAAGTGGTAAATTTTATATTCTGTATATTTTATCTAAATAAAAAACAGAAACAACAACAACAAGCAGGTGGGCTGGATTGGGCCCGTGGGCCAGTTTGTGAATTCCTGATCTGGGTGTACTCTTGATTCACACCAGTTCTCTAGCAGTGTGCCTGCTATGGTTTGAACGAGTTCCCTCCAAAATTCAGGGGTTGCCAATATGATGGCGTTGTGAAGTGCAGCCTATAAGAGGTGATTCAGCCTGAGGGCTCCTCCATCATTAACGGGATTAAGGCTCTGGAGGCGTCACACAGCCAGCCAGTGTTTGGCTAACTTGCCCTTCTGTCTTCTGCCTTCTAGGGACACAACAAGAAGGTCCTCATCAGACCAAATACTGGCACCTTGGCCTTGGACTTCCAGCCTCCAAAACTGTGAGAAGTAAATTTCTGTTCTTTATAAATTACAGTAACAGGTATTCTGTTATAGCAGCACAAAAGAACTAAGACAGAGCTCTTGGCAAATTAGTGAATCTAAATTGTGGTTTCCTTTCAGGAATAGTACCTGTCTTCATAGGATTGTAGTAAGATTGAGATAATGCAATATTTTCCAAACTCCCTAAGGATAAAAATTCCCCAGAGTGCTTGCTAAAATAAGTTTGTAGACCCAGAAGGACAAGGGATCTGGGAAGCTAAACAAACACTAGAAAAGTCTGAGAAGCACCAAAAAGATGCTCCTGTGCTTGCACTGTACTTTTTTTTTTTTTTTTTAAACCATAGCCACTACTTCCCATAGTAAGTGGTCAGTAAATATAGGTAGCTTGTTTTCTTATTTTTTAAAAATTTCTAATTCCTTTGATCAAATTTCCTTATTAGACCTTTTTGCTGTTATGCTACCTCCCCTACCCCTAAAGTCTAGGGTATAATATGAATTTTCACAAAGGCTAAGGAAGCGCATTCTGTACACTGTTGAATAGTGAGCTTGATGTCTCTGGAAGGTCTCTGAGACACAGGTTATTTTCACAGGTGTCATTTATTATGAATGAGCAGACTCTCCTCCCCAAGTCAAAGTTTGCAAACTGGAAGGTTTTCGAGGGCCAGCTGGTAACTCATTTGGGTCAAACAGGCCCTGCTGGAATTAAGAACTGACTTTCTGCAAGGGAGCAGCTGGCACTTAGCTCTTGCCCTTTCTTGCTCTGTGCAGCTTTTTCAAGCGAAGACAGACATTTGAACTTTAGAAACGTTATCAGCAAATTTTCATGATTTTTCTTAGCCTATTGGCCTCCAGGTTTTCATTTTGGATCAATTCATTCAATGATAGTTAGGCTCTCACTTCTCTGGCTGAATCTTAGAGGTAAATGACCAGTGAAAGACCAGTGCTTGCTTCTGGGAACTAAAAATGTTTGAGAATCCAAGTTTTGGCTGGGCAGGGTGGCTCCCGCCTGTAATCCCAGCACTTTGGGAGGCCGAGGCTGGAGGATTGCCTTAGGTCAGGAGTTCGAGACCAGTCTGGCCAATATGGTGAAATCTCGTCTCTACTAAAAAATAAAAAAAAAATTAGCCAGGCATGGTGGCATGCGCCTGTAATCCCAGCTATTTAGGAGGCTGAGTCAGGGGAATTGCTTGAACCAGGGAGGTAGAGGTTGCAGTGAGCCGAGATCGCACCACTGCACTCCAGCCTGGGCGCCAGAGTGAGATTCCCTGTCTCAAAACAAAAAAAAGAATCCAAGTTTTTAAAATTTTATGAACAATGAAGGAAGTTACCCTAATGACTTAACTCTCCATTCCAGATAGCCTACTTAAGGTTTTTCCCCAGGTGATCTCACAGTTGAGGCATTCTCCCTTGAGGGATGAAATGTTAGTAAGTCCCTAAAGTATGATGTGATGTGCTTGCCCTGGATTCCTGCCAATGGCCCTGTCCAGGAAAAGCAAATGTGGCTGAGTTAGGTGTTAGGGCATCTTTCAAGTGAAAAACTTGTGACAAAAAGAGCTGTCTCACCTCCTGATCAAAACTCAGTTTTCCTGTAGCATTGCTGCTGTGCTCACCTACTCCCATCATGAACCTTGCTCCAATTCCTGTCCACCAGAGGAATTGGCCTGATCTTCAATGGCCCCTTTCCCTTAGGGTTCATGCAGAAGCAAGAACTTCTCAACTGGTTGTTTACAAGGAATTAGTGAACCCCTTATTGTGTTGGAAAGGTGAACAAAAAACCCGTCACTTAAGTTCCTAAATTTATTCTAAATAGCTGCTATTTTGTTTTATGAAGGACAGAGGCTACGCTGATTAAGGATTGGAAAAAACACTGGGCTGAGAGGAAATGCCAGACCTGATATGTAATGGATATGAGGCTTTGGGCAAGTTCCTTAATGTCACTAAATCTGCTTTGCCATTTGTAAAGTAGGGATCATAGTACCTACCACAAGAATATCCTTAAAGGTCATATAATATTTTCTTTGCTGAAATGGCTTCTATTGTGCCTAGAGCTCAGTAGGCAGTGAGTGAACATTTATCGAATCAGAATGATAGAATTGTTGCTTTTAAAATAGCAGATATTGTGAGTTAAAAGGTAATGAAATAACACTACTTTTAGAGTTCTCATTTTTAAATTGATGTATAACTTAATGAAAAATCTTAGTTACACTGTCTTTTTCATGAAATTTTTGTCCTGAAATAATTGTAGATTCATGTGCAGTCATAAGAAATGATGCAGAGAGTTTCCAGATACCTTTTACCCAGTTTCTTTTCTTATATTACTATAGCATAGTATCACAGCTGGGAAACTGCCATTTGATAAAACCCATCAATCTTATTCAGATTTTATCAGCTTTACATGCACTCATTTATTATCTAGTTCTATGCATTTTTAATATGTGGATGATAAAGCACTAGAGCCAAGATATAGAGCAGTTCCATCACAAGGGTTCCTTATGCTACTCTTTTATAGTCATATCCATTTCCCTCCTTCCCTCAGCCTCTAGCAACCACCAATCAATTTCCTTTCTATAATTTTGTCACTTCAAAAATGTTATATAAATGGAATCATACAGTATATAATATGAGATGGACTGTTTTTCATTCAGAACAATTCCCTTGAGATTCATCCAAGTTGTTGCATTTATCAAGAGTTCATTTCTTTTTATTGCTGAGTAGTATATCATAATTTGGAAATACCAAATACAGCACTAAGTACCATAGTTCATTTATCTCTTCATTTGTTGAAGGGCATTTGGCTATTAAGAATTAACTTTTGGGAGAGAGATCCAAGATGGCCGATTAACAACAGCTCAGGATTGTAGCTCCCAGTGAAAGCGCAGAGAGCCAGTGGACGCCGCACTTTCAGACGAATTTTTGTTGCCCACAGACTAGGAGATTCCCGGCGGAGGAGCCACA
>CAUYLG010052010.1:0-12306 GCA_963573385.1 Cacajao melanocephalus | reverse complement strand
ACAGGGAAAATGTGGCACATACACACCATGGAATACTATGCAGCCATAAAAATCGATGAGTTTGTGTCCTTTGTAGGGACATGGATGAACCTGGAAACCATCATTCTCAGCAAACTGACACAAGAACAGAAAATCAAACACTGCATGTTCTCACTCATAGGTGGGTGTTGAACAATGAGAACACATGGACAAAGGGAGGGGAGCATCACACACTGGGGTCTGTCGGGGGAAAATAGGGGAGGGACAGCAGGGGGTGGGGAGTTGGGGAGAGATAGCATGGGGAGAAATGCCAGATATAGGTGACGGAGAGGAAGGCAGCAAATCACATAGCCATGTGTGTACCTATGCAACAGTCTTGCATGTTCTTCACATGTACCCCCAAACCTAAAATGCAATAAAAAATATTTGTGTTAGCAATATTTACTGCATATGTTTTCCTTTCTTCATTGATCTCAATGAAAGCTATATCCATAAATGCATGTGTTTTCATTTATGCATAGGTTCCTTGACTATTTTGTTCCATTGATTCATTTTCCATCCCTACACCAATACCACTACCCTGTGTTAATAGTTTTCCTTTAGAAGTCTTGATATTTAATAGGAGAAATCTTCCTGCCAACGCTTCTTTGGAGATGTCTTTGCAAATTTTAGCCTTTTATTCTTCCATATACATTTTTCAATGAGTTCACTATTTAGAAAGGAGAATAAATATATTAGAACTTGAACTGATGTTGAAGTAATGGATCAGTTTTGGAAGGACATATGTTTTTGAGACTATTGAGTCTTCTATCAATCAACATGGCATACATCCTCACTTTCTGTTAATCAACTGAATGTTACAGTTTTGTTCCTAACAGCTTTACCACATCCTTTTTAAAATTTACTTTTAGATAACTTATATTTTTAGTTAATAATTTAAGTGACTTTTTAGAATACATTTTTATAATTGGTTGTTTCCTGTAGGCAAAACAGTAACTGGCTTTCATGTATTGGACTTATATCTAGCAACCTTTGAATAATTTTTCAAATAGCAAGTATTCAGATTCTGGCAATATGGCTGACTTAGAGCACCAAAGGACCCTTTAACTGCAAAATAATTAAGGTTTAAAAGCTACTCTATTTGAGAAATCTCTGACTCAAAAAAGGCAAAAGTAGTCTCTAAGGATCCCTCCATTACAAAACCCATAAATAACAAAAGCAGAAAGCAAACCAACAAAACAATCAAAGCTGACACAAGGATATGGAACACTGCAATTCTCATATACTGTTGCTCAGAAGGCAAGTCACTAATTTCAAATTTGATATTATCTTGGAAAATTATTTGACATTTTCTCTCAAAGGTAACCCATTAAATACCTTACAACTACAAATTCCATTTCTAGGTATCTGCCTGTGATGAAGTTTTATGCACATGTTCCAGAAGATATACATGAATGTCAATAGCATATTAAAAACAGTAAAAAGCCAGAAAATGTAGAATTTTTTCATCAAGATAGTATAGATATATTATAGACTCTCATACAGTAGTAAAGGAAATAAATGGGTACATGCAACAACAAGAATAAATGTTGAGTTAAAAAAGCAAGTCTAGCTGGGCATGGTGGCTCATGCCTGTAATCCCAGCACTTTGGGAGGCTGAGGAAGGAAAATCACCTGAACCTGGGAGGCAGAGGTTGTAGTGAGCAGAGAGCCTGGGAGACAGTGTTGTTGGCCTAATCGTTTTCTAAGAAGAAAATCCTGGGCCGGGTGTGGTGGCTCACACCTATAATCCCAGCACTTTGGGAGGCTGAGGTGGGTGGATTATCAGAGGTCAGGAGTTCAAGACCAGCCTGACCAACATGGTGAAATCCCGTCTCTTTTTAAAATACAAAAAAATTAGCCAGATATGGTAGCATGCACCTGTAATCCCAGCTACTTGGGAGGCTGAGGCAGGAAAACTGCTTGAACCCGGGAGGTGGAGGTTGCAATGAGTTGTGATTGTGCCGTTGCACTCCAGCCTGCCTAAGAAGAGCAAAACTTTGTCTCCAAAAAGGGGGGGGAGAAAAAGCAGGTCTAAAAAGATAGAATATCACTTTTATAGAACCCCCTCAAAACAAAAGTAAACAATATATTCTTAAGAGACAGTATTCCTAAAAAAAAAAAAACGCCATTTTTTTTTTTAAAAAAACCAGTAAAATAAACAAGAAATGTAGGACAGTGGTACCTTGAGGAAAGAGTCACAGTTATAAGACAGGGAAGGAACACGTATGTAGATGCAAATTACTGGTAATGTCCTATTTCTTCAGCTGAGTGTTGGGCTTATGAGTCATTGTGGTCTTATGCTCTATTAATAATATTTACATGGCATATGAATCTTTTGTAGATGCAAAAACATATTGATATAATAAAAGGAATAAAGAGAAAAAAGAATATAAAACATTCATCCATTCATTTAGCAAATACTTACTAAATACCTACCAGACCTAGAAACCACCCTATGTAACAGATATTAGAGAATACCAATAATACCACTGGTATTTAATGTGATGAAAGAAAATTCCTCTATTTATAGACCATGGATTCTACTAGATTCAGCTAAAGTAACATAATGCAATAGAATTTATAAAATTAATATACTTACAAAGTTGCCTGAAGGAGAAATAAAGTCAATGTCTTTCACTTAAAAATTACCAACAATCTGGACAAAAGATGACAAAAAATTAGTAGGTCAAATCTCTGTAACAATAGTAATCTTATTTCACCCTTTCTACAAAAAGCAGAGCTTCAGAGATGGCCAAAGGTTTTGATTTGAAAGGCCAAATGAACAAATGTTTGTTTTAGCTGCTTCAAGAATTTATTTTCTATTTAATGCTTCACAAATGTGACACAAAACTATTGATATTTTTCACCTCTAAATATTCGATACTCATTAGGTGTAGATATGGATCGACGTATCATCATTACAGATACTAAACTTTTGCCTATTCCTTCAGAAACGATGTGAGCCCTCAACCAAATAAACACTTGCCCATATTAACCATATACTATCTCAAAGTGGAGAATCTGGAGGTTATCACATTTAGGGTGTTAATGTTAAGCACTCAATCAGCTAAGGACTGCAGAAAAATTACTAATCTGAAAAATATCTAATACGGCTACAAAATGTGTAACTTTTAGTTTGCAATAATAATGAATGTTTCTAGATAGCAAGGCTGTCCTCCTATATAAATACAAGTGAGCAGAGGGTAAAAGAAACACAGTCAAGCAAAAAAATTTCAAGTGGTCCTCAAGTTTGACTATAAAAACAAAAAGGTAGTATTTGCTGCCACCTGAGTGAAGATTTATAATTTAATTTTAGATCGAGTTACAGCACTTATTGAGCTAAACTAAAAAGTTTGGAGCACTCATCCAAGATAGAGTGGCACTAAATTTTCTAAGGTATATTTACAAAACAAAACAGTTCTAGTAAACTCAGAAGACACCTCGAAAATGGCAAAATAAATGTTTAAAAAATCAGTGAATGTCATCTTAATGTAATATTGTTAGTTTAGTAACAGCCATCAGTTTTCTTTTTTTTTCCTGAATTAATAAATAGGTTTATACCATCTTGGCATGAATGTAAACAGATTTCAGAAAATTACTGATCTAAGGTAAACTGGAACCAAGGAATCCTGAACAAAAGAGAACACCTTTTTTTTTCATTCATAAAGATTGGTAGAGAATCACATGTTCTGAAAAAGTGCAAAACATGCAAACATTAAAGGCTGTTGTTTCGGCCCAAAACTTTCAAAGTGTAAAAACTGAGGCGTAGATCAAAGCAAAGTCAATTATCTGTCATGGAAATTAGTTCAGAATCAGATAGTTACAAAAAAATAAAGAAACAAACATAGCGTTCATAGCCAAAATAAATTTTTTAAAAAAACCAAAAAACAAAAAAAGGTACGTTTATCATAGTACTTGGTACCTAGCAATCACTCAATAAATGGGTTAAGCATAAAGGTAGCAGCATTCTTGTTCCTGATTGATTTACAATTGATGATCTTTAAGGGTGCTGTCATCACCTCTGGATGCTTGTCAAATCACCAAACATTATGTAGATTGTAATATATTTGACCAGTAGGGTCTGACTTGTTATAATGAGTTCAAAACTGATTAACTTAAATAAAAGGAAAAATAATACAAGTAATACCTACATTTGCACATCATCATCAAATGAATATTTAAATGAGAAAAAGAGATGTTTTGGTAATACCCTGAGAAAGCTCCCTTTCTGAGAAAAAAAATTAGTGGGCAAAAAGCATGGTAAAGTTTTCTGAAGTAATCTACCATTTATAATAAACTCTCTTCAGACACCTAAGAAATCCCCTCTTACTTCCATATGTTAATATATTCTTTGAATATAAAATCCAAATTAAAAACTAATTCTTAATAGAAAGCTTTTGTTAAAAGCAACATTTTGAAATGCTGTCAGTAACTATCATAAATATTTGAGAAGTTAATATTTTAATCTTCAACTATAGCACAGAAAACACTTTTAGTGACAGACAGTGCTTCATTAATGGAGCTCTGTGTGTCTAATTGCTTTAGGCACAGTGAGCTGCATTATTTTGACACATGACATGCAATTAGTACATGGTCACACGGCTAACGGGAGATTTTACACCTTTTTTCCTTCTACATTCAGAGTGGATAATTAGCATATTTTTTCTGCTTAGAATAATAATCAGAGCCTTAGATCCAGAAATTGCCTAATGAGGTAAAATTCCAGTTGTTGACATTAATACATGTGACACATTTTTTCAGTGGTTAAAGTAAACCTGGTGCTACCACTTCATTTATCCTTTCCCAAGTGCCCTGACGAGTCAGGAGCTATGTTGCTCTTAGCATCAAATTGTTGAGAAGAAAGACCCCAATAGATGTTTTATACCATTATTTCCCTGCTCCTCACACAGTAGTTGCCAAATAAATACTGCTGACAAAATCTCAAAGGGTAACTTTTGGTATCTTCCATTGTCATTGAAATATTATCAAGATTCAAAATAGATATAAAGTATGAAGGCACTACATGCTATTTTGGAGAGTTCTTAGAATTTAAAAAGTGGATTATTTTATAATATAAAATTAGATCCAAACAAAAGTTTTTATCAAAATGTTCTTAATTTTATTTAAAAATATTTAAGAGTAATGAAAAACTCATCCAATATTTCCCTAGAGCAGAAGTAGATTTTGGGCAAAGTTAGTATAGCTTAAGCGTCAAGGTCCATCAACTAAACAAACCCTCCAAGGTGAATGTTGTATTTCTAATAATTTTCTCTTCATATTTTGTATTACTTTCCTTAAAATGTCCTCACCCAAGTTGCATATGATTTAGGCTGCACAAAATTTAGATCTGTCCCTGGTAAAAATCATCATGCTGCCTGAATATAAGCTGTTAGATCCCAAGTGAACGCACATACAGCTGGTGAAATATTATTTCACCTGTTTGTTTTCACTGTAAAATGGTAGAAATTGGTTAAAATAGATACATGGAACGTTAGAAAAACTACGTAATATCTATAAATTAAAGAAGTATTATTCCTACCTCCTCTGTGAACTGTGCCATACAAAACAGGTATTCATTAGTGTAGTGGCTTTCCCGTCTATTTTCTCACGTCTCACACTATTGGCTTACATTACCTGAGCCGAATCATTTTTTTTTTTAATTTAATGATTGAAATAGGGTAATCGCCTGGTCTCTTTCATAGTTTAACTAATTTTATTTCTAACATAAATCTGCAAAAAAAACTATCTGAAAGTTTAGATTATATCAGCTGTTTTTTATTTATAGGGATCAACAACTGCCACATTTTAAAATTCGATTGAGTCAATTAACATTTCAGAATTTAAAGGTAGGAAAATTTTATCTTATATAATTTAAACTAATTCTTAAATGTAAGTTTCATTTTTTTACTTCTGTTATTAACTTAGCTATTACTCAAACCATTTTCATATGGAGCCATGAGATTAAACATATAATTTTCATTTTTTGAACATCTTTCAAGAAAGAAAAAAATAGTTTCAGTTGTTGTTGCATATCTATTACTTTGGTACAGTTGTTGTTGCATATCTATTACTTTGGTACCAACATACTCAATTGTTTTAATTTACTAATCTCTCTCTTAATAAAGAAGACTTTTCTAAATATTCATTGAAGAAAAGGAGGCTGTAAAGTATCATTTTGGGCTACCTCCACTTGTGAATATTATGTCCCTTTATCTATCCATTTCAAAACATCCACTCAAGAGAGTGAACCTCCTAGGCTAACATAAATAGAGCTTTAGTTACTGTACACATATCATCCACTCTACTGGGACCTCTTCATTTATCATTCTTTTTTGACTCCTTAATGATACAATTTTATTTATTCAACTAATTTTATTTAGTGACCATATATCAAAATCAGTTCTTCTAAATGGAATTCTGCTGAATAATTTCCAGATATTACCAATAGCCTTTTAAAATTTTTTTCTTATTTATTTTTTTTCAAACATTTTTATTGTGCAATACACATAACATAAAATTTACCATCTTAACCACTTTTAAGTATACAATTCAGTGGTATTAAGCATACTTATCTTCATGTATGACCCTCACCACCATTCATTATCAGAACTATTTGCATCTTCCAAAACTGAAACTCTATACCCATTAAACAATAACTCCCTATCTCTCCTCTCCCCACTCAGCTCCTGGAAACCACACTGCACTCTTTGCCTCTGTAATTTTGACTACTCTACCTATCTCATATATATAGAATTGTATATCATTTGTCTTTTCATGACTGGCTATTTCACTTAACATATATCCTCAAAGTTCATTCATGTTATAACATATGGGATAATTTGCTTTCTTTTTATAAGGCTGAATAATATTACATTGTGTATATATATATATATTCCATTGTATGTTTGTGTGTGTGCTATACACACACACACACACACACACACATATATATATATAATATATATATATATATATATATCTTTTGCTTAACTATTTATCTGTGGATGGGTACATGGGTTGTTTCTGCACTTTAGCTATTTTGAGTAATGCTGCCATGCACATGGATATACAAATATCTCTTTGAGAGCCTTTCAAATGTTTTATGTATGTAGAAATTTAACATGGCTCATAACATAAATGAAATTGTTAGATCCTATGGTAAATCTATTTTTAATTTTTTGAGGAACTGTCATACACTGTTCCCTGGAACAGCTATACCGTTTTACGTTCTCACCAACAGGGCATAAGGGTTCCAATGTTTTCACTTCTTTCCAAGACTTGTTATTCTCTGGGTTTTGTTTTTTTGTTTCATTTATATAGTAGCCATTCTACTGGGTTTGAGCTGGTATCACATTGTGGTTTTGACTTGCATTTCCTTAGGTGGAACTGATATTGAGCATCTTTTCAGACATTTATGGCCATTTGTATATCTTCCATGGAAAAATGTGTATTCAAATCCTTTGTCCACTTTTGAATTGGGTTGTTTTTATTGTTGCTGTTGTTATTAATAGCCTTTTAAAGTTAAATTTTCTCTTTAGGAGCCTGTTGCTTCCTGACTGGTCTTTAAAGTGGCAGACTATTTAACATTGCCTTTCTTATAGAGATTTATACCTTTCAAAATGCATTCCCAGAAGTTACTTCATTTGAGCATTATAACCACCTAATAAGACAAGCAAATTCATTTTATTACATCCACTTGAATGAATCCCAAAAACATCTTGGAAAATGCCTAGGCAGACCCCAAGACTCCTAGGTGAGTTCGTCCACAAAATCATGCTATTCATTCACAATTGTTCTAAATTTTCTCTTCCAATGTTTTGATTTTCGGAAAGAATATCTCACACACATGCCGAGCAAAAAGGACTTCAGAGGAACTCATTTTATATTTCACCTTCTGTCAGACATAATATCCATTAGCTTCTAATCCACCAGTTATGGCAATTTTCTTCTGGGCCACTGACTGTTTCTTCTCAGTGTCTTTAGCTGACTTTGGCTCCTCTGCTCCATCACTAAGTATCTGGGAATTTCTAGAGTTTTATCCTGAGTTCTTTTTTCTTCTCACCCGCTCACTTTTTCTGAGTACACTCATCCTCTTTGATGGTTTTAAATGGCTACATGTCAATGAGTCCCTAATCTCTATCTTTAGCCTCGAACATGCACCGGAACTCCATGGTCATTTAAACAACTGTATTCATGACATTTTCACATGGCTATTAGGCATCTTACACATGGTCAAATTTAACATGGCTCACAACAAAGCTCTTTGGAATGCAGCCCTCCAGAAAACTAGATCCTTTCTCCAGAATCCTCGTCTCAGCAGATAGCAGCCCCATCCACCCAATTTCTTAAGCCAACAATCTGAAAGACTACCTTTGAATTTACCCTTCAATGTATGTCATTTTGCTTGCCTACCTCATATCTATCAAAAAATATACCTTAGATAGCCTATACTCTATGTCTTCGCTACTACCACCATGTCTCACCTGACCTACTATCATCACCTCCTTACTAGTCTGGGCCCTTACAAACCATTTCCCAAACAGCAGATATTTGCCATTTTAAACTTAAATCAAATCATGTTACTCTATGCTTAAAATCTTCAAGTCATTTTCCATCTACAATTAAAAAATAATAAAATCCAAACTCCTTACACTGAACTGCAAAGTCCTACTTAGAAAGATGTTTACTTCATCTTTCCTCTCTGTCTTGTCCCGCTCTTGCTGGCATTCTCTCAACTTCTTGAGCACACTGGTATGTTTCTCATTTTTGGACATTCCATCATCCTTTACCTTGATTACTCTTCACCCTGATCTTTTATGACTGGCTCTTTCTTGTCATCTAGATGTTATCTTAAATATTATATCAAAAAGACCTCCTCCTACTAGTCAATCTACAATAGCCAATAATTTCTATAATATAATCTTATATTATCTCTCTGAAGAGGATTTATCCCTAGCTAAGCTACTGTATGTTTATTTGTTTATTTTATCTCTAACCTGGAGAAGGATATAAGCTCCATGAAGACATTATCACTTATGCTCACTCACCATTGTATCATCAGCATACAGCAAATAATAAGTACTCACAAATAGTTGAATAAACAAATTTAAATCCTCCCAAAAAGCTTCTGGAATCTCTAGATTTTGTTAATTTATCTGGGTCCTCTGCTGGCCTCTTTTATGACCTTTCTCATGATGAAATGCAAGTTGCCTAAAAAGACAGTCTTCCACAGTCACATTATCAATGTTAAACACTTGTTTAAAAAACTAACTAGAATCCAGGTAGTATAATTAGGCCACAAACAGCTGAACTCAGGTCTAAATATCCCAAAGTCAGAAATAACATTTGTTCGTCTATTAAGAAATAACTGATGACTTGAAAAGAAATAAATTTTAGGTTCTTGGTAAATAGACTGTTGGCACCAAGAGGAACCAGTTTAGGAAACTAAGGAACTATTTTTGCACAATGCCTTGTATAATCAAATTTACATACCTGTGTAAATTTGATTTGATTATTTATCTTACCTAGTCTCTACACTAAAAGGTGAAAAAAATAGTTTAAGAACAAGATAATCACACTTAAAACATAAAATTAACACATGAGACTATTATATTTTTTGTAAACTCAATTAAATCTCTTAGAAATATGAAGCCCTACAAGGTACTGTTTAATTTTAATGTAAGAAATGTACAATAAATGATATTAAATGAGACTTTTTCTCTCATTTCAGAGTTTCAGAAGAGATCCAGAGGTCAAAACAGTGTTAAATATCTTCCATCTTATAGGGAAGCAGGACCATCATTGAAAAACTTGGAAAAAGGTAAACCAAATGGTTCTTCAGTGTCAATCTATCACCAGCGTCTCAGCTTAACAAAAAGGTAGAAATTTATCAAAGTCTAGAATTGGAGGACAGAGTAATCAGTCTAACCTTTCCTAAAAATACAACTAGAAAAGCAAGAAGACATGTAAAAAGATAAAACCTGTTTGCAAGTATCATAGAATAATAAAATGCTGAAGACTCACCAGGCTAGATTCTAAGGAAGACAAAAGCTTAGAGAAGTGAGTTATTCAAGACAGCACTACCAGTCTGGGATCACTCTAGGGATCTTTTCTGAATCCAGAGAGTGACTCTAAATGGCTAAAACACTAAACCTTACTTTTTATGGCTTCTATAGGCTAGAATTAAAAAAAATGATGTTCAACTTTCAGCATGAAGGTAGTTATGGTGATTGAGAAGTAAATAAGGTAAGCTGCGAGTAGAAACATTATTACAGGTACTTCAGCTCAGCTTTGAGTCATATCCATTGCTAAACTTGGACTATGGTGATTCTATACTGGTAGTATCACCAGGTGCCTGATATAAACAAACAAACAAAACTCCTCTGTGTAGGAAAGTATAGGTTAGTGCAAAAGTAGTTGTGGTTTTTGCCGTATAAAGTAATGGTTTTACATTATTTCTATAAACAACTCTGCAATTACAAGGTCTAGCACATTAAATAATCAACAAACAGACACAAAGAGCCAACTGAACACAAATAACGCCACAAAAAAAAAAATCCAGTAGAAACCTACCCAAATGGAATACAGAGTTTAAGTTATCCTACATACAATTTATAACAATTATATTTATCATGTTCAAGGGTATAAAAGAAAAAATTGAAAAATTCATCAATACCTCAAAATATATAGAAGAAAAAAATAAAAATTCTGGATCTTAAAAATATAAAAATACATTTATAATAATGGAAATAAGAACTAACCAAATAGGTTAAAATTGGACAGTCTTAGCTGTGAAAAACTATTAGGAAACTGGAGCATATGTCAGAAGAAAACAGAATGAAACAAGAAGAAACAAAAGAAGGAAAAATACAGAAAATAGTGTATGTAACATCGATTATACCATAGAAAATACTAAAGGATGCTGGGATCCAAAAAGGAGCAGGAGAGAATGAGGAAGAAACAACACTTGAAAAGCTAATAGCTGAGAACTTCCTAATACTGCTGAAAGACTTCAAGCCACAGATGCAAAGTGTTACAGGATTAAAAAGCAACTGGGTACCTTCTGCAGATTGAACATCCCTAGTCTGAAAATCAGAAATCCTAAGTGCTTCAAAATCCCAAACTTTCTGAATGCCAACATTATGCCACATGTATAAAATTCCACACCTGGCCTCAAGTGATGGGCTGCAGTTAAAACTCAGGCATACAACACACAGTTTATTTAGTGTCTTCAAAGGAAAAAAGACCCTCCCAGGTCTCTTCAGCTGCAGTGTATCTTTTCCTTACATGCCCAGATTTTCTTACACAAGTACACCCACAAAGTGCCGTAAAACAACACTAACAAAGACCAGATGGGCCAATGGCAGGTTCCCCACGATGCCTTACATGAACAAAACCAACATGCATTACTCACTGTGTTTTTTTTTATTTGTTTGCTTAGTCTCTGTTCTATGGTGTAGATATCACTAAAAACGTTCAACAGGCTGGCACTGTTTAGTAACAGTGATAAGAGAGGAAGCATTTATCTTTACCTATAGCACAGAAAGTCAAGCTTCTGGAGAAACTAGACAGCAGTGTGAAGGTAGAGCATGGTGTCTGAATGACCATCATATATGACCTGACCTGAAGAAACAGAAGGATAGAATGATGAAGTTTTATGCTAAAAGTGACGAAAAGAAGTCAATGAAAAATATGAAAACACTGCATTGGCTTGGTGTGGTGGCTCATACCTGTAATTCCAGAACCTTGGGAGGCCAAGAAGAGTGGATCGTTTGAGGTCAGGAATTCAAGAGCAGCCTGGTCAACATGGTGAAACCCCATCTCTACCAAAAATACAAAAATCACCCAGGCAGTAGTGGCACACACCTGTAATCCCAGCTACTTGGGAGGCTGAGGCAGGAGAATCACTTGAGCCTGGGATGTGGAGGTGGTAGTGAGCCAAGATCATGCCACTGCACTCCAATCTGGGTGACAGAGTGAGACCCTGTCTCAAAAAAAAAAAAAAAAAAAAAAAAAAAAAAAAAAAAAAAAAAAAAAAAAAAAAAAAACAAATTAGTTTTTGTAAAAAATAAAAAAAAAAAAATTATATTAAAAGTTTAGAAAAACAAATAGACACTTAAAAAACAAACTATATTAAAAAAAAAATATAAAAAATATATTACATTTTAATTTTTAAAAAAACAAAAAACCATTTTTTTTATTTTATTTTTTTTTTTTTTTTTTTTTTTTTTTTTTTTTTTTTTTTTGAGACAGGGTCTCACTCTGTCACCCAGATTGGAGTGCAGT
>CAUYLG010052008.1:0-29842 GCA_963573385.1 Cacajao melanocephalus | reverse complement strand
CGTGTCCCTGCAAAAGACATGAACTCATCCTTTTTTATGGTTGCATAGTATTCCATGGTGTATATGTGCCACATTTTCTTTATCCAGTCTATCATTAATGGGCATTTGGGTTGGTTCCAAGTCTTTGCTATTGTGAATAGTACTGCAGTAAACATATATGTGTATGTGTCTTTATAGTAGAATGATTTATAATCCTTTGGGTATATACCCAGTAATGGGATTGCTGGGTCAAATGGTATTTCTGGTTCTAGATCCTTGAGGAATCGCCACACTGTCTTCCATTATAGTTGAACTAATTTACACTCCCACCAACAGTGTAAAAGCGTTCATATTTCTCCATATCCTCTCCAACATCTGTTGGTTCCTCACCTTTTAATGATTGCCATTCTAACTGGTATGAGATGGTATCTCATCATGGTTTTGATTTGCATTTCTCCAATGACCAGTGATGATGAGCTTTTTTCATATGTTTGTTGGCCACATAAATGTTTTCTTTTGAGAAGTGTCTGTTCATGTCCTTCACCCACTTTTTGATGGGGTTGTTCTTCCCTCTTTTCATGGGGAAAAAAAAAGAGATTGCATTATCCAAATATATAAAGAGCCCAACTTTTAGGTTGGGCCATATGAAACTACCTTTATTTGAACATTTCCAGCCTGGGTGAGAGGGTGAGACCCTGTCTCAAAAACAAAAACCAAACTAAACAAAAAGGTGCTGGTGTGCTTCAGACTGTGCTTTCTCTCCACCTGCACAGGCTCTGTGCTGCTCCAAGCCCCCATTGCTGCTAGCCTGGATTATTAGCAGTAACCTCCTGATGGATTTCCCTTCTTCTATCCTGGCCACCTTCCTCTTTATCCTCACAGCTGCCAGAGTGATTTGTCCAAAGAAAAGTTGAGCCAGGCCACCCTCTCCCAGCCCCTCCATAGGGTTCCTCCCATCCCTTACAAAGATGCTGTTATCATCTGGGCCTCTACTGGGCCTAGTGGAGAAGACTTTTCAAGATTTTTTTTTTTTTTTTAAGATGGGAGCCTAGCTCTTTTTACCATGTTGCTCAGGGTGATCTGAGCTCTTGGGCTCAAAGTGATCTGCCCACCTCAGCCTCCCAAAGTGCTGGGATTACAGGTGTGAGCCACTGGGACCAGCCTGAAGATTTTTTTTTCCTCGACAAAGAGTGGTTTAGGAAGTGCAGCAATTCCTAATTCTTATGGGAATATGTAAGGGTAAATTTAGAAAACTAAAGAAAATCTGTGAACATAGGATTTGCAACTGGAATTTCTTGGGTTTCTGCAGTTACTTTTCCGGATAGCAACTCTTTCCTGGTCACAGGAGAAGGCTGCTCTCTTTGGTCCCTGTGCCCTGCACTGCTGCTGCTGCCAGTCCTGTCACCTCTTACTCATTCCCATTCCAAAACCGGGTTTTACCTTTGCTATGGTCACACCAGGCCAGAAAAGGGGTTTGAGAGATTTCAGAAGGCATGTAAACTAGCTTCCCAGCTGGATGGGGTTCACGGTGTAGTGAAAACACCAGTGTTTTGAACCATGGTTGCAGCATTCATGGTTTGTATCAGTGCTAGGAAAACCACACATTTAAACTGTTCTGCATTTATAGTTTACAGAGTAATTCCATATGCTTATTTGAGAGTCAGGGTACCCAAGAGAACACAGACTCTGCAGCCTGATTTTCTGTGTTTAAGTCTCATCTCTAGCACTTGTAACCTCTGTGGGTCTTGATTTTTCATCTATAAAATTTGTAGTGGGTTTGGCCTCGAACTAAAGTCCTCTGGCTCTTAGTTCTTTGTTCTTTGGCTGGGCAAAGATTTAGCTTATAGAAAATTGATATTTTGTCCTCATAGCACTGGTCACAGTCCTTAAAAGCCACTTTTATCCCCTGCAGCTACTTTTCTGCAGCCACTGAAGCACTCTCTCCTCGGCTCTTCTCCATCCCTTAAAGCAAAATTGGCAAACTAGTAGCCTCAGGGCTAGGCAGCCTGCAAACCAGTCTTATTTGAGCCATAATATTTTTTAAATTTATTTTTTATTGATACATATAGCTGCACATATTTTCGTGGTGCATTGATAATTAGATGCATTCATATAATCAAGTCAGGGTAACAGATATCCATCACCTTAAATATTTATTTTTTTCTTTGCATTAGGAACATATGAGTTATTCTTTCCTAGCTATTTTGAAATGTACAGTCAGTTAATGTTAACTATAATCATCTTACTGATCTATCAAACACCAGATCTTATTTTTTCTATGTAACATAATTTTTAAAACAATTGAAGTTGTTTTGAATTGCAATCAGAGCTTTCACCTAAAATCTGGCTTTTGACCTCTGGAAAAATCAGAACAACTAGCACCTGTGGGCTCAGGGCCTCTAAAGATTCCCGTCAGCTGGAGCTGAGGAGCTGCTGCACCCCTTCCTGTACTGGGTGGAGAGGGGGTCCTGCCTTTCTTTGATCTTACACCCACCGTGTTTTTTCT
The DNA here is from genome assembly GCA_963573385.1 of Cacajao melanocephalus. Lineage (NCBI taxonomy): Eukaryota > Metazoa > Chordata > Mammalia > Primates > Pitheciidae > Cacajao > Cacajao melanocephalus. The sequence continues at coordinate 27,357 of CAUYLG010052008.1, read as the reverse complement.
TGACATTTCCCGCCTGGCCTCCATAGCCCTTTGTAGTTGGTGTAACCTTTGTATTTGGTTTGTTTTATGTTTTTCTTTTTTTTGAGACAGTCTCGCTGTGTCGCCCAGGCTGGAGTACAGTGGCACCATCTCAGCTCACTGCAATTACTGCCTCCTGGGTTCAAGTGATTTTCCTGCCTCAGCCTCTCGAGTAGCTGGGACTACAGGCACATGCCACCATGCCCGGCTAATTTTTATATTTTTTGGTAAAGACGAGGTTTCACTCTATTAGCCAGGCTGGTCTCGAACTCCTGACTCAAGTGATCTGCCCGCCTTGGCCTCCCAAAGTGCTGGGATTACAGGCGTGAGCCACCGCTCCCGGTCTCACGATAAGACTATCTCTGAGATTGTGATTTCTGTAGTGGCATTTCAAAACAGATTGTTTTAGAGCTCACAAGCCAGCACCAACTCTAGTGAAGACCTCATTGCTTCAGGTAGGTTTAACACTTAAACTTCACTCTAACCAGGTAACTGTGATTGGAAGGAAAACTTACATTTGAGTTTGGACAGCGGCGGCCCTCTGGCTTGTCACAGTGACAGATCGTATCACCCAAGCAGAGCCTTGACATTATAGATACAGGTTTCTAAAAGCTGATAGCTTGGCCACCAGCCTCACGGGCTGGGTCCCCACAGCTTCCTGAGCCTCTGCTGGTGGTAGCTGGAGCATTTCCTTAGTGAATTCTTATCCCTGAGGAGCAAGATCCACACCACACAGCTCTCTGACCCTGTGTGTCGCAACACTTATGGTCCATGAGCAAAACAGTTGCGATTAGTCATTTGGGCATTTCTCTTCTGTTTTCTCATGTGTGTAATAAGATATACAAAGTTGGGCTTGAAGGTTAGAAAATGCTGCTTCCAGAGAGTCAATTTATTTGGTTTTCACACCTTCAAGTTTAGTCTAGAATGGAGTTACCTAAGAATAGGAAATTTGCAACCTTCAGTACTATGTCCTGGGGTTGCTAGGATAACTATCACCATATCCACACTCCTGGCTCTCTAGAGATTGTGTTAAGGAGGCTGGCCTTTTGGAGATGATCTGAATATGTGGTATTGAGGACACACCTCCTTCCCATGCCTGATTTGATGATACATGGGCTTGTGGGTCTAACATGTAGAAGTACATTCAACTGAGTGGATGTGGGAGAATTCAGGATGTTTGGTTGTTGTAACGGCACAAAACCTTTTTTCCTGGAAATAAGACTATCTCTGAGATTGTGATTTCTGAAAAATGACACTTGATTCCTATAGCCCTGTCAGTGTAGTTGTAACCTCCATGATAAAGATTTTAAAATTAATATAAATTCATAAAAATTACATGTGCCTTAGCACAGTGTAAATGTACTTAATGCCATTCAACTATAAACTTAAAAATGGTTAAGATGGTAAATTTTAGGTTATGTATATTTTATAATTGTTTTAAAAAGTGCTGATTAAGAAAAAGCATATATGCTTATCATAGAAAATGCGAAAAAAGAAAAAATTCATCATCCGACTACTTAGGCAACTTTCAGTATTTTTTGGTTTCAATACCTTGTGGTATTAGTTTCCAGTCTTCTATGCACATTTGCACACAGTTGAGATGTCATGGTATTACCATGGTATTGTGTCAGCTGTCGTGAACATGCCTTCTGCAGACAGGAAACAAGTAAGAACATGGGCTGTAGAGCCAGAAAGCCTCGGTGAAGTTCTGGCTCCCCAGTTCTTGATATGCAACAGTAGCCAAGTTACCTAACCTTCCTATGCCTCGGTTTCCTCATCAAAATAATTGCTTCTCATCAGGAGCGGTTTTGCTTAGGGCATACTTGGCAATGTCTAGAGACCTTTTTAGTTTTCAAGATGGCAGAGGGGTCAGGAGTGCGCCTGGTATCCAATGGGTGGAGGGCAGAGATGCTACTAAGCATCCTGGAGTGCACAGGGCAGACTCATAACAAAGAGTTCTTCATCCCCAAATGTCAGTGGTGCCAAGGCTGAGAAACCCTGCTCTCATAGGACCTCATAGGATCATTGTGAGGGCTAAATGAGCTAAAACACACACAGTAATGCCTCTAGCCAGTCACTCCATGTAAGTGTTAGCTGTTAATATTGCTGTTACAATTATTTCTTTCACTTCATATCAGCATTTTTGTATTTAAACATCTCATTAACATTCTTTTCAGTGGTCTCCAAATATCTTTTAGTAAAGTTTTCCTTTGGATAAATGTTGCATTTTCCTAATGTGCTTTTTCTTCCTTCCTTACCAGATGAAATTAAAGCAGAAATAGAAAAGCAGAGGTAAGCTATAGCACTTCCTCCTTGCTGAGGTGTGGCACGAAGGGAGTAGGTAGCGGCCTGGGGAACCCCTTTCTCTGCTTGTTTTCTCATATTTCTAATCCTCAGGGGTAGCACAAACTCTGCAAGCATGGTGCTAGTCACAAGGCACAACTCTGTATTTGAACTGATGCTAGGTTAACAGGCTACTGCCTCAGTACTTGTATCCTTTGAGGGAAGGATCAAGATCAAGGTAATGCTGTTGTATATTTTCTTGACAGAAGAGGCAAAGCCCTTGTCTGTTGTATGACATGCTTCCTTAGGCGTGAGGACAGCCTGCTCCATGAGTGGCTACTCCTGATCTTCATAGTAAGGAAGCCAGTTAGTCACATTTCAGAAATAGAGCTCTGGCGTGGCTGCCACCAGGATTCAGTCCAGGATGTTGTTAATTCAGCATGCCAGTCAGAGAACTTGCTCTCTACCTGTGGGACTTTAGTGGTGTTTTCCCTAATGCGTGTGTTTACCTTCTAATGCATGTATTTACCTTCTAATGCCTAGCTCCAGGTTATAGTTTGCAGGCACTTTTAATTAAATGGTTGCAGGTGGAATGGGAAGTTAGAGTAAGGTGTAGAATAAGCAAGCTTTTTTTTTTTTTCATTTCTCCTCCCGCCTCTCTCTTGCTTTTCTCCTAGGCTTGGCACTGCTGCACCACCAAAGGCAAACTTCATTGAAGCCGACAAGTATTTTCTTCCATTCGAGCTGGCTTGCCAATCCAAGTCCCCACGTGTGGTCAGCACATCCCTCGACTGCTTGCAGGTACCATGTTTAAACTTCCTGGTGTCAAGGGGGTTCTCTCCAAGCCACAGTTGGTGCTTACACAGAGTTATGCTGCAGACCGCCCTGGCACTCAGTGCTCTCAGAGGCAATGCGGAAAGGAGCAGTTTAACATACTCCTTTTGGACATCTCATGAGGGAGGGAAAAGAGAAAGGTGTGAGCTCTTTAGCTAAAACCAGAATTTGTTTCCCCTAGAAATATCTTATTAGTTCATGTCCTTTAGCATTAATTGGAATATTTGACACACATGGACACATAGGCACTTTTATGCAGCCTTTTTTTTTTTTTTTTTTTTTTTTAAAGACGGGGTTTCACCATGTTGGTCAGGCTGGTCTTGAACTCCCGGCCTCAGGTGATCCGCCTGCCTTGGCCTCCAAAGTGCTTGGATTACAGGCGTGAGCCACCATGCCCGGCCTACGGCCTCTTTCTTTTATTTATTTTGTAGAGATGCAGTCTCACTATATTGCCCAGGCTGGTCTTAAACTCCTGGCCTCAAGCAGTCCTACCGCCTTGGCCGCTGCACCTGGCTCAGCCTCTTTCTTTCTTTCTTTCTTTTTTTTTTTTTTTTGAGACAAAGTTATGCTCTTGTTGCCCAGGCTAGAGTGCAGTGGTGCAACCTTGACTCATTGCAACATCCGCCTCCCAGGTTCAAGGGATTCTCTTGCCTCAGCCTCCTGAGTAGCTGGGTTAGGCGCCTGCCACCACACCCTGCTAATTTTTTGTATTTTTAGTAGAGATGAGGTTTCACTATTTTGGTCAGGCTGATCTCGAAAGCCTCTTTCTTAATGGCATTAAAATTCCTATCAAGTAGAGAAATAGAGGCAGTCGAATCTGTTGTTTTTGGTAGTTACGTGCTATAAAGTCATCTCCCATACTAGATTAGCAAACATTGAATCTGTTCCTAGAAGAACTACAGGGTTAAGTTCCTGTAAGCCTTTAGTCTTCATGTGTTTCGGTTTAAAGAGACTATTTAGTATCTTTTGTTGATGCATTAACATTGAACTCAGGGCCCGCAGTGCTATGACGCACGCCTGAACAAAGCTTTTCTAACACACATAATTTCTCCATGAGGCACGTCACTACCTTCTTGCTGTTAGGAACACTGGAAAGCACATCAGCACACACTTGGGAGCCATTGTAAACAGCAAAATCACCAACAAAAGGACCAAAATGCAAAAAACACAGCACTAAGTACACCACTGAAATGACACCTGTTTGCAGTAGGAGAATGAGACAAGGAGGCATAGTGTTGCCGTGTTTGACCTCAGCTAGGAACATGAACATAAGTGATTTCACATTTTTTACTGCTCTGTGCATGTCTGCAAATGACCAAAAAAGCCCCGGAAGTATTGATTTTGGCTTATAAATAAACTTTAGTGAGTAGGTGCATTTGCAAATATAGCTGCAAATAATGAGGACTGACTGTATTTAGAGCCACAAGTAACTTTGTTTTAAATTACCTTTTACTGAGGAAGAAGCAAGAGTAGAGGAGTTAAGGTGACTTGTCCAGTAATATGCAGGTAGTAAGAGAAACAGGACTATAACTTGGGTTTCTTAATTCTCGGCCCACCATTCTTGTACTTTTGCTCAAGACGTGCTCCTTAGGTTTCTGATTACCTCAAAGAACATTTATTTTCTTTTTTGTTTATTTCGAGGCAGGGTCTCACTCTCTTGCCCAGGCTGTAGTGCAGTGCCTTGATCATAGCTCACTATAGCCTTTAACTCCCAGGCTCAAACAATCCTCCTGCCTCAGCCTCCCAAGTAGCTGGGATTATAGGCATGAGCCACCACACCTGGCTCGAAGAACATTTATTCTTGACCTCAGTGGGCAGTCCACATCAATGAAGAAAGTTAAATAAATTTTAAAAATATGTTGAAGTGATCCACAGCTTGCCAGTACTTTCTAGAACAGGAATAGTGACTAGATTCTGTATCCTGATTATTAGAGAGCTTTGTAAAAGAGGTGTCTGAAGGCTCATCCAGCTTTCTCAAGAAAGAGTGCTCTTGAGTGGTTTTATCTACTAAGGCACAGTACTGCAAAGTGGCAGTGGGCATGCCACATTTTTGGTGTCTCTGGTCTAATATTTACTCTGTTAATCTCGCTTCTTTGTTATGTGTACTTGAGAATTGATGAGAGTTTCTTCACAGAAGCAACTCTTCCAAATGCAAAACTATTTTGTTATTCGAAAGAATTCTGTACAGATTGTCCTTTGTGAGACATACAGTGAGCCAAGAATTGTTAAATGGCAGGCTTCAGTCCTACTTCTATCCTAAAATATTTTTTGATGTGAATGTGTTATGAGGAAATTTGGCAGAAGTTGAATTTTAGTTGTTCTCTCTCCATATTAAAGTTTTGTTTTGAAAGGAGTGCTGATAATTAATGTAACTGACGTACTGAGAACCGTGGCTGACGTGCATTGACCTCTTAGCCTGTAGTGGGCCCTGCATTCTTCATTCACCGTACTGTGTGTAGTTCCTTGACAGCCCTCTGAGGTACTTACTCTTGTCCTCATTTTAGAATCAAGGAAACCAAGGCTTAGGGAATGAAGTGACCCGCCCAGTCCAAGGTAGGCTGGAGTGCAGTGGCAAGATCGTGGCTCACTGCAACGTCAAGTGATTCTCCCCGGGCTCAAGTAATTCTCCCACCTCAGCCTCCCACGTAGCTGGGACCACAGGCATGCACCGCCACACCCAAATAATTTCCTTTTTGTATTTTTTGTAGAGACAGGGTTTCACTAAGTTGCCCAGGCTGGTCTCAAACTCCTGAGTTCAAATGATCCTCCCGCCTAGGCCTTCCAAAGTTTTGGGATTACAAACATGAGCCACTGCGCCCAGCCGGGTTTCTAGGACTTCTTAACTCTCTGTCTACGTTCTTAACCAGGGGTCATCAGCTTTGGCCCATGAGCCAAATCTGGCCTACTGCCTGCTTTTGCAATTAAAGTTTTATTGCAACACAGCTGTTTTAGTCTACTTGGGCTGCTGAACAGAGTATCATAGACTGGCTGTCTTCAACAACAGACATTTATTTCTTACAGTTTTGAAAGCTTGGGACTGTAAGATCAAGGTACTGGCTGATTTGGTTCCTGGTGAGGGTACCCTCTCTCTGGCTGCAGACAGCCCTGTTCTCACATGTCATGGAGAGAGAGCTAGGTCTCTGGTTTCTTCTTATAGAGCACTAATCCTGTCATGAGGACCCTACCCTCATGACTGCATCTAAGCCTGATTATTTCCCAAAGGCCCAACCTCCTTATACCATCACATTGCAGGGTTAAGACTTCAACATGAATTTTAGGGGGACACAAACTCTCAGTCCATAGCAGCAGCCATGCCCATTCATTTATGAATCATCTGTGACTGCCTTCCTGCTACTGTGACCTAGCTGAGTAGCTGTAATGGAGACCAAATAACCTGCAGAGCCTAAAGATTTAGTATATGACCCTTTATTGAAAAAGGTTGCTGCTCTTAACTGGTCCCTGCTCTTAACTGTAACTGTGTGGTTCTGGCCTCTTTAATAACAGAAATAGTTTGTTTCTGGAACTCCTTGTATCTGAGTATGATTTCAAAGGGAAACACTGACACTCTGCTTTACTTCAGCCCACTGTGAATCTTGAGTCTTACGGGGTATGGTTATCTCTCTTTTTAGAATGGAAGTTCTGGCTTGGTGCAGTAGCTCACTCTTGTAATCCCAGCACTTTGAGAGGAAGATCACTTGAGGCCAGGTGTTTGAGACTAGCCTAGGAAACATAGTGAGACCCTCATCTCTACAAAAAGTAAAAATAAAAAGTTAGCTGGGCATAGTGGTGCACACCTTTAGTCCCAGTTACTCAGAAGGCAGAGGCAGGATTGCTTGGGCCCAGGAGGTTGAGGCTGCAGTGACCCATGATGGTGACACCTAACTCCAGTCTGAGTGACAAAGCAAGACCCTGTCTCTTAAAAAAAAGAAAAACCACACACATACACACACAAAGGCATGGAAGTTCTCTGAGACGTAATAGGTTCTCTGAGATGTAATAGGTACAGTAGGATTTCTTTGTTTAGTATGCAAAATGTGTCATCTTTTTTATGACATGAGAAAGTGGCTGAGTGCTCCCTGGACTGCTGAATGACTGCTGAATGGAAAAAAATGTACTTTCCCGGTGGCTGCCCTTGCCAAGCCTGTTTGACTGGCTTTTCCCAGTGTGGGTGAGGTAACCTCTGTCTTAGAGGTGGAAGGCCAGCATCTGGGGGTAAAGTTTGGTTTAGGCAGAATCGAAACCAGCTGCAGACACATCCATGCTGTGCCCTGCCATTCTTTGAGCTTGGCACAGCGTTAGGAGTGGCAAAGGTGCTTTGGGATTGGTTTGTCATAGGCACAGTTAGGTTAGCTCAAGCTCCCTCCCCACTGGGAGAAGCCTAGAGACTTCCCCTATGGCTTGCTTCTACCAAGTGGTAAAGATTCCCTGTCTTCCCTTCCTGCAGCATTTGGTCTGATACACACTTTCCCACAACCAGGGCTCAGTGTAAGGAGGGTTAGGGTCAGTCTTCTCTAAGCTAGTAAGTGGTCTCCAAGTTTTTTTGGTCGCATATCAATATATTTTTTTTTTTTTTGAGACAGGGTCTTACATCTCTGTCACCCAGGCCTGGAGTGCAGTGGCATGATCAGGCTCAGTACAACCTCAACTTCCCCAGGCTCAGGTGATCTTCCCACCTCAGCCTCCCAAGTAGCTGGGACCACAGGCTAATTTTTCTGTTTCTTATTAAGACAGGGTTTTGCCATGTTGCCCAGGCTGGTCCTGAACTCCTGAGCTTAAGCCCACCTCAGCTTCCCGAAGTGTTGGGATTATAGGATTACAGGCATGAACCACTGTGCCCAGCCAGTTTTCTTTCTTTTTTTTTAGAGACAGGGTCTCACTCTGTCGCCCAGGCTAGAGTGTGGTGGCTTGATCATAGCTCACTGCAGCCTCAAACTCCTGGACTTATGCAATCCTCCCACTTCAGCCGCACAAGTAGCTGGGACTACAGAAATACGCCACCACACCCAGCTAGTTATTTTTTTTACTTTTTGTAGAGACCAGGGTCTTGCTTTGTTGTCCAGGCTGGTGTTGAACTCCTGGCCTCAAGTGAATAATAAAAACATTTTTGAGGATATTGTCCCAATATATTCATATTGCTTTAATTTAAAATTGTAGATTGGGTCTGGGTGTGGTAGCTCACGTCTGTAATCTTAGCACTTTGGGAGGCCAAGACAGGCTGATTGCCTGAGCTCAGGAGTTCAAGACCAGCCTGGGCAACTTGGTGAGACCCCATCTCTGCTAAAAATACAAAAAATTAGCCAGGTGTGGTAGCACGCACCTATAATCCCAGCTACTCGGAAGGCTGAGGCAGGAGAATCACTTGAACCCAGGAGGTAGAGGTTGCAGTGAGCCAGGATTGTGCCACTGCACTCTAGCCTGGGTGACAGAGCAAGACTCTACCTCCAAAAAATAAAGTTATAGGTTAGGCATGATGGTTCACACCTGTAATCCCTGTGCTTTGGGAGGCCAAGGTGGAAGGATTACTTGAGCCCAGGAGTTCAAGACCAGCTTGAGCAACATAGGGAGACTTCATTTCTACAAAAAAAACCTATTTACGTGTGTTACTGTTATTAAAATATATATATAAGGCTGTAGGAAACCACTAATCTAAGCTACCCTATTTATACCACAAACATGATCTTTCAGCTCTTCCAGAAAATTTTAGATTTTTTAAATGTACATTGAAAACTCAATTTTTAATTATATGAGTTGTACATTATTACATTCTCTGTTAAAAAGTTTTTGAACTTTATAGATGGAAGGAAGTTCCTTGGGCCACCAGCCTCAAATCTAATTGCCTGTTTAGGTATATAATTTTCTTCTTCTTCTTTTTTTTAAATAAATGATTCACTAGTACAAGTTTCTCTGCAGCTTTTTACATTCAACACCTTTCTTAAGCTCTAGCTCAATTGCTCCATGTAGATTTAGTGCATTTCTTTTGACTAGTAAATGATGTGTCATGCCACCATTTCACCTATCGCTCACCTGTACAGACGCATTCACAAGGTTCCAGTGAACATCTCTGTGCAAGGCTCCTTGGAGACATGCCTCAGTTTCTCTGGTCAGAGGTGACTCTTTGGATTCCTATCACTGAGGCAAAATAAATAGAACTAACTTCAGAAGGGAGACCAGTGAGGTAGAAGACTAAATTTGTACGAAATATATTCATTCATGTGGTCGGGGTAACTTACTTACTTACTCCAACTTCTGTTCATTACTAAGTATGTCCTATTCTATGCCAAGAAACCAACCACATAGCATTTTCCTTTGTGCAGCGAGTCCTATAAAGTCCTGTTACAGTGTATTATATTGTCATCATCTTTCCTTCCATGCCAGAATTGTCCCTGTGCAAGCCCCGGCACATGTATCAGTGGACCAGCTGCCCAGAGCCGTCCCTCCCTGTCTCTCTTTCCACCCGTCATTACGTCAGCAAGGAACAAGGTGGAGACATCTACCTGGGAGATAGTGGGAGATGGGGGCGGTGTCTACAAATCACACACAGCCCTGTAGGTCCCAGTTAGGACTTTGAGCTTTGGTGCGCCTCCCTGGAGAATATAGACTCTGAGAAAAATAATTATATTTGTCTTACTTACGCAATTATCTACAGTGCCCAGAACAGGGACTGTCACAGAGAAGGATGAGAAAGCAGAACCAGAAAGATCCACAGGATACAGGAACTCTGCTTTCTCCCGGCCTTGTCTCACTGCACAGATGAGGGGGAAAGTCATACTTAAAACCCTTTCTGATTTGAAGGGTAATGTGCCCCGTAAGGAGTCTATAGAGGACAGAATACTTTCTGTCCTTTTCATATTTGAGTTAAAGTATGAAAGACAAGCTTGCTTTGTGGCATCGGTATTGCATTTTATGGAGCCTACTTTTCAGCATTCACATTTGAGGAGTTCCTAGACCATCCCACTTGGAATCCAATGCACAAAACAGACTTGAGTTTGTTAGATGTAAGAGCAAGCAACGTCAAAACCACAGCTCATTTTCCAGGTAGACAGCCCTGCCCTCCTAAGAAGCCTGCGGGTGAGGTAAAGGGCATGTGGACTTGCCTTCACAGGCCACACCTCCTTCCTGGAGATTTAGGGATTGGACTCGAGCAGCAGAGTGTGCGCAGGCCTCTCTCCTGCTCCTTCAGTCGCTGCATCCAGTAGTATTGCGTTTCTACTCTCAGCCACTTTCTCAATCTGTTTTTCTTTCTGCTTATTGAGTGGTGACACTTCAACAGCTAAGGAAGGGGAAAAGCCATTGAGAAACAGCATCAGATTTCTGTGTAGTGGCCAGTCTTCCTCCTGCAGTTGTGGCCACTCTATAGATAACCCAGAAACCTGAGTCCACCTGGTGTGGGCAGAAGCAAGAATGTGACCAGCTAGAAGCCAAAACGGAGAAAGAACAGCAGTTGTAGGAGTCTTCACCAAATCACTGGAGGCAGAGAATGCCATAGAGTTCACATGTATACGTGCCAGGTGACTGATTATTTTATCTGATCAACCATCACTTTAACCTGGGTAGCTTGGAGAAAAACACTGATTCCTGGGCTCCACGCAGAAGTTCTGCTTCAGTAGGTCTGGGTTGAGGTCCGGGAACCTGTGTTTTTAGTGAGCTCCCTTGGGTGATTTTGTTTCCCAGCCAGGCATAGAAATCGTCCTGCTGCTGATGTTTGAGGTTCCTTCCAGCTCTGTCCTCCATGCTGATATCCCGGTCATGCGTGAGGTGGCACAGACCAATCTATAACCTCCCAGAGAGGGCAGGGCCCAAGCAGCTGCTCATGGGTGACACACTATTTGCTGATGTAAGTGTGAAATGCAGTTATTTTTATGCAGATCAAGTTTTAACTTTAATTTTTGGAATAGAAAATACACTGACACAATTCAACATTGAAAATAAATGAAAAGATGTACTACAGAGTGTCTTAGTTCCACCGCAGCTCACAGCAGCTTAGTTCTTCCTCAAGCAAACCATGTTCCTAGTTTCTTAGGTATCTTTCCATTGAAAGAAAACACATATTCATATATATATATATATATATATATATATATATATATATATAATTTTAACAGCTTTTTGAGTTAAAATTAACATGCATACAATTCATTCATTTAAAGTATAATTCTGTCAGGTGTGGTGGCTCACACCTGTAATCCCAACACTTTGGGAGGCCGAGGTGGGCGGATCACGAGGTCAGAAGATTGAGACCATCCTGGCCAACATGGTGAAACCGTGTCTCTACTAAAAATACAAAAATTAGTCAGGTGTGGGGGCATGCACCTGTGGTCCCAGCTACTCGGGAGGCTGACGTGGAAGAATTGCTTGAACCCAGGAGACGGAGTTGCACTGAGCCGAGATTGCGCCACTGCGCTCCAGCCTGGCAACAAAGCAGGACTCCATCTCAAAAAAAAAAAAAAAAGTATAATTCAAGCCAGGCGCAGTGGCTCACATCTGTAATCCCAATACTTTGGGATTACAGGTAGGAGGATCACTTGATCCCAAGAGTTTGGGACTAGCCTGAGCAACATAGGAAGACCCTGTCACTACAAAGAATAAAGAAAAATTAACCTAGCATGGGGGCATGTGCCCATGGTCCCAGCTGCTCAAGAAGCTGAGGTAGGAGGATTGCTTGAGCCTGGGTGGTTGAGGCTTGAGTGAGCCATGACTGTACCATTTCATTCCAGCCTGGGTGACAGAGTGAGACTCTGTCTCAAAAGAAATACACACACACACACAAACACACACACACACACACACAATTTAGTGATTTTTAGTTTATTGACAGAGTTGTGCAACCATTACCACAACCTAACTAGACTGTTTTTATGTTGTCATTAACAAACACTCCCTATGTCTCCCTACCCTGACCAGCAACTCTAGACAACCACTGATCTTCTCTCTGTCACGGGTATGTATAGCTTGTAATTCCTCAACTTTGCAGAGATACATACTGGGGAGTGCCCTATACCTTGCATTTTTCGTCAGCCACTGTATCACCATTACAGGCATCTTTTGCTATCAGGAGACAGGAAGAAAGTTGCAGTCACAGAGTGGTTATGGTGGTTATGCCTGCCTGGCTCCTGGGGAGCAGAGGACTGTAGGAACTGAAAGTGCCTGTCTTTTGCTGTTGTGGGCTGCCACGGAAGGCCTCTGTCCTGGCCAAGCAGAAATTTGTCATCTCTGTTCTTTCTCTGTTTAGAAACTCATCGCATATGGGCACATCACTGGCAACGCCCCTGACAGTGGAGCACCTGGGAAGCGGCTGATCGACAGAATTGTTGAAACCATTTGCAATTGTTTTCAGGGCCCTCAGACCGATGAAGGGGTTCAGTTACAAATAATTAAGGTATACCTATTTGTTTGCCTGTCTGGTTTTTAAGTTAGAAAGCAAGTCCCCGTGGAAATCTGGATTTCTAATTTACCATGTATTAGTTGTCTCAGGTGGCGCTGAGCTGGAACAGAAAGATTTAAACATCATTTAGATCTTTTGTTAGGTGTCAGAATTTATTAGCATGGACTGAGACAAGAAAAATGGAGCCAGGTATGTTTTCAAAGTAAACCATTTGCTTGTGAATTAAATCATCTTGAAATCCTCTAGTTAACCCTGGATTCCCAGTCCGGATTTCTCAGCGGGTCTTTGCTGATATTCTTATCTTTGACTTGCTCCTGTCCTACTTCCCTGTTCGATTTCTGCTGCCAAGAATGGTTTGGCACGCGATGGTACCTTCTGCTTGTCTGAGAACAGGATCAGAATGGGCGTAGCCAAGGTTCCAAATCTTAAGTCCTGAAACTATTAGCATTATGAGGGGAGGGCTTCATGCTAAATAAACCTTTCTTAAAGCTCTCTTGAAAAACCACTGGGAAATTGGGAAACCAGCCACCATCGAAACATGTATTTTCTCAAAAATCTGGGTGAGATCACTTTGGAGTGTTGTATGTCCTGAGATAATTGTCTGTATTATTCATCGTAGGTTTTTCAATCAGTATTAACATTCAGAAGTTTGGCTTTTTTTTTGTTTTTGTTTTTTTGAAACATAGTCTTGCTCTGTCATCCAGGCTGGAGTGCAGTGGTGTAATCTCGGCTCACTGCAACCTCTGCCTCCCAGATTCAGGCAATTCTTGTTCCTCAGCCTCTCGAGTAGCTGGGACTACAGGCATGCACTACGACTCCTGGATTATTTATGTATTTTTAAAAGAGATGGCGTTTCAACATGTTGGCCAGGCTTATCTTAAACTCCTGACCTCAAGTGAGCCACCGTGCCTGGCCAGAAGTTTGGCTTTTTAGAAAGTGAGCCAGTAGAAAGCCTGCTTCAACACAATTTAATTGTTTCAAATAATTTGGATTTCACAGAACTGTTCATTGTTTTTAAACTAACAGCCATAGAAGTTGGCTCTTGATAATAATCATCCAGTTTAATTTGCAGAGCCATCTTAAAATTTATTTTAAAAAAAAACACAAAAGAAAAAACCAGACCCTCTAGAAAATTGTGGCCATAGGAGGGCAGGATGGTGACGTGCTTTCCTGATAGTGAAGGTCGCGGATTTCTGTTTTAGGCTCTTCTGACAGCAGTGACTTCCCCACACATTGAAATTCATGAGGGTACTATCCTTCAGACAGTGAGGACATGTTACAATATCTATTTGGCCAGCAAAAATCTCATCAATCAAACCACTGCCAAGGCTACCCTTACTCAGATGCTCAACGTCATTTTCACCCGCATGGAAAACCAAGTGGTAAGTGGCAGCTCTTATGTGCTGGGAGCAAGACATCATTGCTCTCTGAACTCTCATGTGTGACCTTGGTGCCTGTGAAGATTCACTAGCATTTTAAAGTTACCCCTTCTTCCTGTGCATTCTCTATGCTGTACTTTTGTTCTTGCTTTAAAAATCAGAGAAACTAACATGGGTTTTGAAATCTGTGTTCAGAATTTTTTTGGAGTTTGTCAGAGGAGTTTATTTCCTTTTAAATATGTTATCCTTGTGGCTGGAAGTTTTTTTTTTTTTTTTTTTTTTTTTTTTTTTTTTTTTGAGGAGAGTCTTGTTCTGTTGCCCAGACTGGAGTACAGTGGCATGATCATGGCTCACTGCAGGCTTGACCTCCCCAGCTCAAGCAATCTTCTCACCTCAACCTCCCAAGTAGCTGGGACTTACAGGCATGTGCCACCACACCCAGCTAATTTTTTTTGTTTTCTGTAGAGAGAGAGTTTCACCATGTTGCCCAGGCTAGTCTCGAACTCCTGGGCTCAAGCATTCCTGTTGCCTCAGCCTCCCGAAGTGTTAGAATTACAGATGTTAGCCACTGCGCCCAGCCCAGGAAATTTTTAAGCAATAGGCTGGCATAATTTTTATTCCTTACCAAAATACTGAGACTGTTTAGATTGTATCCCTTTTTTGTTGCCTTTTAGTTGCAGGAGGCCAGAGAACTGGAAAAACCAATCCAGTCGAAACCCCAGTCCCCTGTGATCCAAGCTGCAGCAGTATCCCCAAAGTTCATTCATTTGAAGCACAGCCAGGCACAAAGCAAACCAACAACTCCCGAAAAAACAGATTTAACCGACGGTGAACATGCCAGGAGTGATTCTGGAAAAGTAAGCACAGAAAATGGAGATGCGCCCAGAGAAGGAGGCTCATCGCTGTCAGGTACGGGCTGATACGGTCTTTTTCCAAGTGTGAGAGGGAATCAGGCTGTGTGAGGGGCAGAAGAAGCATATGTCGTAACATATGAAGGGAACCTCTGATAACGGCTTGTCTCTTTCTGGGCCTTTCCCATTGCTTTTCTTTTAGGGAACACAACCAGCAAGGTATGATGTCAAGTGTCCCATTGTCAGCTGTGCTGTTTTCTCTAAATAGTACTGGGATGTATCTAGCTACTACTTCTTCATGTCAGCCTCAGTGCAACAGGTTCAGGTTGGGAGACTTTGCTCCCAGTAGTTTATTGATTGAGTGATTATCACTCAGTGTCTGTCCACAGGAGGACAAAGGCTTTGATTCTCATGTCTACACTGGATCTCCATGCCTTGCCCAGTGCCTGGCAGTTAGTAGCCACTCATAGATATCTGTGGAAGGAGCAGGAAGGTAGCAGGTGGATAGACAGATGGACAGATAGCTTTGTTTTCTTTTTCTTGTGACCATGTGTATCACTGGTTTTTGTTGGATTTTTAAGTGAGAGACTATCTCACACCTGATTATATTCTTAAACTAAATGAAATGAAATATTGGATTGAGTTGTTATAAGATGATACTTCTGACTGTTCATGTCTCTCCCTGAGCAGTTTGTAGGAACCAGATCCAAAATTGTTATTTTCTCAGAAATTTCCTTTCCAAGTAAGTCTGTCAAATGCTTCTTCACTCAAGCAGGTTGTTCTACACAATATATCTGACCTGTCTTCATAATTGATCTCATCTCTTCAGCCACATTACTGATAGTGATTTCTGTTGCTAGTATGTTCCCTACTGGAGTGCACATATTTGAGCAGGTTTTATTCCTTTTAATTTACCAGACTGCTTGACATACATGAGAACAGACCAAGTGTTGTTGCTGGAATGTTGTTTGGTATTCATTTATTCAAGGAAAGCACAAAAGAAAAAATTGCCACCAAAAATGGTGTTTGTCTCAGGGTGAGCACAGAGTTGCTATCTACTTACTCCTGCTGTTGAGAGTCCTAAGGAAGGTGCTCAGAACCCTCCAGCCCGCCCTCTGTATCTGTCATCATCTTTACCTTTCTACCTCTCTAGGGCAAGGATCAGGTTTTTACTGTAACCCATGTTAAGCTGTGAACAGTCAATAAATATTAATATTTAAATACACTATAATAAGCATAGCTGTGCAAATATAAAACCAAGTCTCTCTGAGCTGCATAAAAGTGCTTCCACTTTAGCCTGTTTTCTGTACGGGAGCCAAAGTGATCTCTCAAAAGCATGAATTAGTTCTTGACCCCTGCTCAAACCCCTTTGATAATTCCCCATCCTGCCCCATTCTGACTGAAATCCATGCCCTGTCCTCATAGCTTATACCTCTCTTTCTCTTTTTTGCTACACAATGCATAGGTGCCCTTTCTGGTTATTGAAAGGCTATGCTTGTTTCTGCCTCAGTGCCTTTGCACTTACTGTTCCTTCCCTGCCTCTGAACCCCCTGTATCTTCAGCTCTCTCAGTTAAAACTGAGAGAGGCTTCCCTGATCAACTTCTGTAGCTCCTCATCACATCTGTCTCTTTATCTTTTATTTTTTTTCATAGCACTTACCAATACCTGAAATTACCAAAGGGTTCTGTTCACTTGTTCCTGGTCTGAAGCTTAGGCTGCCCTGCTCACCACCATATTCCCAACACCTAAAATGGTGCCTGGCACACACAGCAGACATTCAGCAAATACATATTTTGAATGAGGAGAAAACATTATTGCTAGAATATAATTTTGCAGAAACACAGTAACTTGAAGTTCTGCTGTAACAAAGAGAAAATAATTTGCAGTTAGCATGTTGCTGAGGATTTTGTGGCCAATACTTGGTGAATCCTATGAGACTTTCCCAGGAACATGGGAATCAGATTGCTTGGGAGAAGCAAGCCCCAGACCCGCAAATAGGGGGTCAGAATGGAGGTGTGCTGTTACCTTTCAAAAGAGCAAGGGGGCTGGGTGTCATGGCACACACACCTGTATTCCCAGCTACTTGGGAGGTTGAAGCAAGAGGATCACTTGAGGCCAGGAGTTTGAGGCTGCAGTGTGTCCATGAATAGCCCACTGCGCTCCATCCTGGGCAGCAAAGCAAGACCCTGTCTCTAAATAAACACCCCATCTCTAAATCAGTCAATCAATCTTAAAAGAGCAAATGACTTCCAGTTTTCAGGACTAGGCTCTAAAGAAAGAACAGGTCCTGGCTGGGCGCAGCGGCTCACACCTGTAATCCCAGCACTTTGGGAGGCCGAGGCGGGTGGATCATGAGGTCAGGAGTTCGAGACCAGCCCGGCCAGTATAGTGAAACCCTGTCTTTACTAAAAATGCAAAACTTTTAGCCATGCATAGTGGTGGGCACCTGTAATCTCAACTACTCAGGAGGCTGATTCGGGAGAGCACCTGCAATCCCAGCTACTCAGGAGGCTGAGGCAAGAGAATTGCTTGAACCCGGGAGGTAGAGGTTGCAGTGAGCCGAGATCATGCCATTGCACTCCAGCCTGGGCAACAGTGAGACTCCATCTCAAAAAAACAAGAAAGAACAGGTCCTTCAGAAGAGGGAGTTGAGCAAGGCAGACAAGAGAGCAAGGGAGACAGTGCCCAGGCCTAGAGTCCAGGCATCAAAGCCCAGTGAGAGGCCTGAGCTCTAGCGCCTCTGTGGCTATTATTTTTATATGTTACTAAAGTACGTGGATGTTGGACACAGCCATGGGGCTCTCCCACAGACTGTCCTTTAGTAATCACCATCACATACACACTCATTGTGCTGCTAACTCGGCCTTCAACATAATGTTTTTCAGTTTAATTAACTGGTAACCCCCACATCCTTCCTGGGATAATTTGCCTCCCATGTTGTTTGTGTAGATGAAGAGAATTTACCAGTAGTCCTGAGCATCTGTATTAGTCTGTTCTTGCATTGCTGTAAAGAAATATCTGAGGCTGCTGGGCATGGTGGCTCACGCCTCCAATCCTAGCATTTTGGGAGGCCAAGGTAGGCGGATCACTTGAGGCCAGGAGTTAAAGTTTGTTTTTAGGATTCTGACTTTTAACTCCTAACACCAGACATCAGCACGCTGATGTTTTGTTTCAGCACACTGATGTCTGATGTTGGGAGTCAAAAGTCAGAATCCTAAAACATTTTTACAAACTCTATGTAAAATTACCCACGTGTTTGTGGATTTCTTACCTCACCTTTTTTTTGAGACAGAATCTTGTTCTGTTGCTCAGGCTGGAGTGCAGTGGTGAGATCTTGGCTCACTGCAACCTCCGCCTCCCGGGTTCAAGTGATTCTCCTGCCTCAGCCTCCTGAGTAGCTGGGACCACAGGTGCACACCACCACTCCTGGCTAATTTTGTATTTTTTAATAGAAACGGGTTTCACCATGTTGGCCAGGCTGGTCTCGAACTCCTGACCTCAGGTGATCCACCCATCTCAGCCTCCCAAAGTGCTGGGCTTACAGGTGTGAGCCTCTGCACCTGACCAGGATCTTTGTTTTAGATGGTGATATGTTCCAAATGCCTGAACAGTGCTGGACACATAGACACTCAGTTTGTTGAGTGAATGACTCTTACCACCCTACCATCTCCCATGCTCCCTACTTAACTGGATGTGGGAAGGCCTTATCTTAGACTCCTCCCATTTTTTTCCCTATTATTCTTAGCATGTGACTTCTATCCTTAAGGTCATCTTATGGCTCAGGATCCTGTCATTTTGTTCCAGGTAGGAAGAAAGAGGAAGAGGTAGGACTAAAGAACTCTGCCAGCTGAGTCACTCCCGTTTCTAAAGAGGCGTTTTCTGGAAGTTGTTACCACCCTTGATAACTTATGCTTACCTTTCATTGGTTATAACTTAATCACATGATCACCCTTTCTGCAAGAAAGGCTGGGAAATGTAGGCACATTCCCTCCCGAAACAATATTCAGGATCTGTTAGGAAGGATGTGAGTTAGGTAGTTCTCTTCTGGCTGGTTAGGGAGGGAATGGCAGCAAGGCTTCCCCTATGTGAACCTATTCAAGGTGGTCCCCTTATTTTGCTTCGGGACAGAGTGATTCTCCTGCCTCAGTTCCAAGTAACTGGGATTACAGGTACCCGCTACCACACCCAGTTAATTTTTGTATTTTTGGTAGAGACTCAGTTTCACCATGTTGACCAGGCTAGTCTCAAACTTCTAACCTCAGGTGATCTACCCACCTTGGCCTCCCAAAGTGTTGGGATTATAGGCATGAGCCACTGTGCCTGGCCTATAAAAATAATTTTCTTTCTTCAATAATTAATTAATTTTAGCTTATTGTAACATTTTTACTTTATAAACTTTATTTTTTTTAACTTTTTAGCTCTTGTAATAGCACATAGTTTAAAGCAAACACATTGTATGGCTGCACAAAAATATTTTTTCTTTATATTCTTATTCTATAACTTTTTTTTCCTATTTCTTAAATTTTTAGGTTTTTAAAACTTTAAAAAAATTTTTTCTTTTTTTTTTTAAACTAAGACACAAAACAGATTAGCCTGGGCCTACACAGGGTCAGGATCATTCATATCACTGTCTTCCACCTCCACATCTTGTCCCCTGGAAGCTCTTCAGGGGCAGTAACACACATGGAGTTGGTATCTCCTATAATAACAATACTTACTTCTTGAATGCTTCCTGAACCTCCCTCAGACCTTTTTTTTGGAGACAGAGTCTCACTCTGTTGCCAGGCTGGAGTACAGTGGTGCCATCTCAGCTCACTGCAACCTCCGCCTCCCGGATTCAAGCTATTCTCCTGCCTCAGCCTCCTGAGTAGCTGAGATTACAGGCACGGGTCACTTTGCCCAGCTAATTTTTGTGTTTTTAAAAGGCGGGGTTTCACCATGTTGGCCAGGATGGTCTCGATCTCCTGACCTCGTGATCCACCCACCTTGGCCTCCCAAAGTGCTGGGATTACAGGCGTGAGCCACTGTGCCCGGCCCTGCCTGAGACTTTTTTTTTTTTTTTTTTTTTTACAGTTAACAACTTTTTAAAATAAGTAGAAGGCAGTGACAATAAAGAGCATACAATAGGCTGAGCATGGTGGCTCATACCTGTAATCCCAACACTTTGAAAGGCTGAAGGTAGATAGATCACTTGAGGTCAGGAGTTTGAGACCAGCCTGGCCAACATGGTGAAACCCCATCTCTACTAAAAATACAAACATTAGCTGGGTGTGGTGGCAGATGCCTGTAATCCTGGTTACTCAGGAGGCTGAGGTGGGGTAATTGCTTGAGCCTGGGAGGTGGAGGTTGCAGTGAGCCAAGATTGTGTCATTGCACTCCAGCCTGAGCGACAGAGTGAGACTCTCTCAAAAAAAAAAAAGTGTATTATAGTAAATACGTAAACTAATAACATAGTTGTTTATTACCATTGCCATTATGTACTGTATAGAATTGCATGTGCTATGCTTTTATATGACTGGTAGCAGAGTAGGTTTGTTCACACCAGCATCACCACAAATATAAGTAATAAGTTGTGCTGCGACATAACAACAGCTATGATGTCACTAGGTGGAAGGAATTTTTCAGCTCCATTTGTAATCTTCCGGGACCACTATTATATGTATGGTTCCTTATTTACCAAACATTCTTATGTGGTACATGACAGTATATTTAAAATACGTAATAATATATAATAATATAGTGGTGCATGAATGTGGCAAAAATTATGAAGGTGGTTTGAGAATGATGAAGTTCGAGTTAACAGTGATCTAATCTAAATCATCCTTTTTAGATGAAGAAGTGAGTTTAGAAGATTGTGACTGTTTCTGGGGTTTTCTAATTTCATGTTCCCTTTGCCTCCTGGGAAAAACTTGTAACATCAATATTTTCCACACAAATTTACTTTGCCACATAGGTAGTTCCAGGGTATTAAGTGCCCAGTGGAAATGAAAATACTTAGTACTGCCCTCCAGTACCTTATAGATCAAGCTTAGAACTCATACAAATGGTGGCTGGGTTGCAAATCCTCTTTAATACATAATCAGAGGGTTATTTTGGTTTTGCTTTTTAAAGGTGGTTACCTTTTTGGTCAAAATGATGTTTTATAAATGAGTAATGCTAGGCCAGGTGCAGTGGCTCACGCTTGTAATCCCAGCACTTTGGGAGGCCATGGCGGGTGGATCACTTGAACTCAGGAATTCAAGACCAGCCTAGGCAGCATAGCGAAACTTTGTCTCTACTAAAACTACAAAAGTTAGCCGGGCATGATGAGGCAGGAGGATTGCTTGCTTGAGCCAAGGAGGCAGAAGTTGAAGTGAGCTAGGATGGTGCCATTGCACTCCAGCCTGGCCAAGAAAGCAAAACCCTGTCTTAAAAAAAAAAAAAAAAAAAAAGAGTAATGTTTACTTCTAAACATCTAGCCAAGAGCTGTTTAGTTTATATACTCTTTCCCAGAACTAGTTTTCTGGGAAAAAAAAAAAAAAAAAAAGAGATACTGAACCTCTTCTGCTTAAACAGTTAACATTTTACAGAATAATTTCATAAAAGTTTAGTGAATCCTCAACTATCACATTGGAAATCTCATGCCAAATTCTGAGTTTCTAGTGTGGGAAGGCAAAGCAGCAGAAGGCAAGTCGTTGGGCTCTAAGGCTAAGGCACGAGAGAAAGCTCCATCTTTTGTTCTGCCAGGAACCCTAGGCTGATTAAAATCGAGCTCCTGCCTCCAAGTTGGGGGTGGTGGGAAGGGCCCTGGGCCAAGCCACTGGGACTTAGGAAGGAGGAGAGTACAAGCCAGTGGCGTTTTAGTGCTCCACAAAGGGAACCTCAAAAGCAGAACAGATGCTGCCTAAGTTTCCAGATTTCAAGGCAATTGTCCTCCATTGGCACAGTCAGATTTGGCCTTTGGGAGAACTTGTTTGTACCCTTGCCTTCTGAAATGCATCTCTCCGTAATCTCCTTCCCTCTCTTCCTTTGTTTTTCCTGGAAATGCTTATGTGTGTTTTGTATTTGGGTGTGTGTATAGAGACTGATGATGGAGCCCAGGAGGTGGTGAAGGACATCTTGGAAGATGTAGTCACCTCTGCCATTAAAGGTAAAAACCAAGGACAACCCAGCCTTTTCTCTTCCCTCATTCCTCCAAAAAGTCCTCAGCAAAATATTATAGTGTGAAGTTTCCTCTTCCCTGCCCCAAGAACTTGTGGAGCTCATGGAAACTGAATCTTCCCATGTCTGCCCATCTTTTATATGGGATTCAAAAATGACTTGTTTTTACTGACTGATTTTATTCTCATTTGGGTTGGGTTTAAGAAACATGGTCTGACGATGTTGGGCTTCAATGCTCCACATAGAGACGTAGAGGGCCATTCCATCTGCCTTCTAGATTAGGGGGTATTCAGGTTTGTCTAGGAGTGGGCTGTGAGCCCTGAGATCCATGTCCATTGCAGCTGAGTTTTCATGGCCAGCCATTGTTGTGTCAAGGAGACAGTCCACCTGTCAGCAGGTACCAGGTGTACAAGGAAGCTTTAGTTAGTTAGGCTTCATTCATAACTGTCTCATGGTATGGTTTCAGTGGAATTAAACTTGTATAGCTCAGAATGACTATTAGATGATGTTTTTTTCTTTGTTTCTGCCTAAAATCTCAGGTCAGTGGCTGTATGCTGAACACTTGGTTCCAGTGCCAATAAACCATTAATTGGTCCAGAAATCAAGATGTTAGTGGGTTATAATCAGCATTTTTTTAAATGAAAGGAAGTAAAATGAAATAGAATACAAATGATCTGACTGCATCACATATAATGTTAAGTATTGTTTCATTAAATGTGTTTCAGTTTATGTGCACGTGTCTGTACTGGGATACAATTTTAAAAATTAATTTCTTACAGAGGTCAAGATTTAAAAGCCACTTTTCTAAGCCCTGTCTTTTTGTTAAGGTACCACAAAGCTATATACATATTCTATTATTAGTTCTTACAGAATGCCTGTAAAATAGAAAAATTTTATTTCATACCTTTAGGTTTGTTTCTGGGGTCTATACAAGAAGTCGTCGCATAATGAATGTTTGTCTTGTTTACTTTGTGCCCTCAAGCCACTACAGAGCCTGGCACGTAATAGGCACTTAATATTTGTTGAATGAAATATGTTTTGTAAAATTGAAAATTGTTCTCATTAAGTTTTTTCATGTCCCTTTTGTATACAAAGAACCGCATTATAAATTTTTCTTAAGAGTTTCATTGCTCTGCTGATCATCAGATATGCTTTCCTTTGTTAAATGATGAAATCTATTTAATTCTTTAATTCTTTCCCTTTTTCACATGGCTGCCAGGAAGCCCAGGTTTACATTTTTTCTCTGTGACTAAGGTTTTCTGTCATAACTGGCTCTTCTCTAATTCTTTTATTAATGGTACTTTTAAAGAATCTATACTTTTCAGGTTTAGCTGCTTCTAATCATTTTCAAAAATGAATGGGGATGGGTGGGCAGGACTGCTGCATTCCACAATTCTGGAGGCACCATTGACCTGAAGAGAATTGTGTATTGCTGTGGCCCTGGCAGTGGGGCTGTGGATAACAGATAACTTGTAAAGCTTAAATATTACTTTGGCCATGCCTTTTCCAGGATTATGTCAGTCATGGGCTGGTGGCACAGGAAAAGGGGGGAAAAGCAACAGCTGGGAGGTTACACAAATAACTTCTTTCTGGTGTCAGGCAGCCTTTTGGGGTAAGTGCAGTACTAATTTGGCTATGACTTTGTACTTGTGTTTTAAGAAGCAGCGGAAAAGCATGGTCTGACAGAACCTCAGAGAGTTCTAGGTGAACTGGAGTGCCAGGAATGTGCTATTCCTCCAGGAGTTGATGAAAACTCACAGACCAATGGGATAGCAGATGACAGGCAGTCTTTGTCATCAGCAGATAATCTGGTATGTTAGTGATATCCTGTGTGGACTCATTGCCATTTTTTCTTCTTCAAAAGATGCAGAATTAAATATTTTCTCAAAAGAAGCAAGTAAAATAAGCCATATTCATTTATTAGTCACACAGTCGTGGGCTGATATTCTCTTTGTATTAGCACATTCAGTTCTTGGAAGGTGCTAATGTTGCTTGGTATATAACATCATTATTAAACCCTGTTTACTCAGACCTTTAAACAATTAAATTCCTGCCACTTTTCTTCTCTCTCAAAATTCGTTATGGAAAAATAAAATATATAGTTACCTGTTTTTCCTTCTCTGTATTGAGAAGTCAGTATGTATGGGAAAGTCATTAATAACCCAGAGGTTACCCTTGTTAACATCTCACTTATATCCTTCTAGATTTTTCTCCGTCTCACACGTTTCCACTTAAATAGAATAATACAGTGTGTATCCTGTATTGCAACCTGCTTTTTATTTATTTATTTTTCTTTTTGTTTTTGTTTTTTTTTGAGACAAAGTCTCACACTGTTGCCCAGGCTGGAGTGCAGTGGTGTGATCTCGGCTCACTGCAACCTCTGTCTCTTGGGTTCAAGCAATTCTCCTTCCCCAGCCTGCTGAGTAGCTGGGGTTACAGGTGCCTGCCACTACACCCGGCTAATTTTGTGATCCGCCCACCTCGGCCTCCCAAAGTGTTGGGATTATAGGCATGAGCCATAGCAGCTGGCCTACAATAATATTCTTAGACATACCTCTCTTACCCAAGCTAATATAATTGCCTGTGTTAGTTTTGTTTTTTTTTACAGCTTAACTTTTGATCATTTTTCATTTTAAACCCCCCATACCAACTCTGAAGAACAAGGAACAAGGTTGTAGAATTGCTGTGATGATTCCTCCGTAGCTCCTTTTTTGTCATATCCTCCCCTCCCCCATAGCCCTCATCTCCCTGTTAAATAAACAGAAGAATTTGAATTTCCAGGAGATGATTACATTTCTTATTTTTGATAAGAGTTATGCTTTTGTTTTTCCCCCCTCCTTTTTTATTTTTTGAGATACGGTCTCACTGTATTGCCCAGACTGGAGTGCAGTGGTGCCATCATGGCTTACTGCAGCCTTGACCTCCTGGGTTCAGTGGATCCTCCCGCCTCAGCCTCCTGAGTAGCTAGGACTATAGGTACATGCCACCACACCCTGCTAATGTTTGTTTCTAATCCTAGGAATCTGATGCACAAGGACATCAAGTGGCTGCCAGGTTCTCCCACGTTCTGCAGAAGGATGCCTTCCTTGTGTTCCGCTCCCTGTGCAAGCTGTCCATGAAACCCCTTGGTGAAGGCCCTCCAGACCCAAAGTAAGCAGACAGCAGTTCTTGGCCATCTTAAACCCAATGATCCAGTAGCACATGGTACTGTGTTTCACATTTCCTTTGTTCCAAGAAGTCCCAGTGTCATGTCTGTCAGTGTAAGTGCAGGAATGGTTTTACAACTTTTCAGACTCATGCAGTCTCTACAGTTCTTTCATATTGAATTGTCTCACTATCCCCACCAACCAAGATTTTGCTCAGTTTTGCTTTTCTTGGCATGGGAATGCTAAAAACAGTCTGTTTATTGAACACATAAAAAACAGTTTTTTACTAGCTAGTGGATTGAATCTCCTGATACAGAGTAGAGAGGGACAGGATGCCTGCAAACCTCAGTTCCCTGTTCTGTTTGGAAACCTCTGCTTCATCAATACAGATGTAAGCCCCAGATTTGACACAGGGAAGCCAAACATTTCTTTGCGCTAAGCAGACTACTACAAGGATGTCAGCACTGTGGAGTGAAGAAAGCAGAAGTTTCAGAGCCAGAAAGAGCTGCATTTAGATCTTGGCTCCTCCACTTGAGAGCAGTTCCTTGGCTATATGACTTACCAAGCCTCATCTGAAAAATGGAAATATGGAAAATCATCTTACAGGATTGATTAAATGAAATATCAGTGTTGTCCTGAGCATGGGGCCTTGTACTTTATAAATTGTCACTATTCTTGTCATTAGTCATTAATAATCCTCAACCCATCTATTGAGAATGCTGCTAATGCTATCATAAGTATTAGGAAAATAAGCTGGGTGGAGTGGCTCACGCCTGTAATCCCAGCATTCTGGGAGGCCGAGGCGGGTGGCTCACATGAGGCCAGGAGTTCAAGACCAGCCTGGCCAACAAGACGAAACCCCATCTCTACAAAAAATACAAAAATTAGCCAGGTGTGGTGGCGCATGCCTGTAATCCCAGCCACTTTGGAGGCTGAGGCAAGAAAATCGCTTGAACTCGGGAGGCAGAGGTTGCGGTAAGCCAAGATCTTGCCACTGAACTGTAGCCTGGGCAACAGAGCAAGACTCTGTCTCAAACAATAAATTTTTAAAAATAAAAATAAATGTTAGGGAAATAGTTCATGAAAATTTACCATTTCTTACCATTCCTTAACTCAGGGATGGGCAGCGGGGAGGGAGAGTTGTGAGGTAGGTGGATAAAGAGCACCATCTTCATGGCATGTGAAGATAGGGTGAGCCAGGTGACTCAGCCTCCCACAAGTGATGTAAAGTCTTGGTTCCATCAGTGCAGTTACACAACCCACTCTCCAGAGTCAGTTGACGCTTCCTTTGCTCTTCTGTATTCTCTACTTTGTGATGGAGAGGGACAAAAAGGAGTTGGCAGCTCTTGTTCTCAAAGGGCCTGCAGTTTCAGAAGGACCCACCTCGTGCCATCTGCCCTCGTTCTCCTGACATTTAGGTGCTATTAATTCTTAACTCATTGGCTTCTCAGAAAATTCTGCTCATTGGTAGAGGAGCAAGGCCTTCTCAAGAAACATACTGTTTGACATTTTATCTTTTAGCACTGTTGTGGTTTTTCATTTTCTTTGCCAGATCCCATGAGCTACGTTCCAAGGTGGTTTCCCTGCAGCTGCTTCTCTCTGTGTTGCAAAATGCTGGCCCTGTGTTCAGGACTCATGAGATGTTCATCAATGCAATCAAGCAATATCTCTGTGTGGCCTTGTCCAAAAACGGCGTCTCTTCAGTGCCTGATGTCTTTGAGCTCTCTCTTGCCATTTTTCTTACTCTTCTTTCAAACTTTAAAATGCACTTGAAAATGCAGATAGAGGTACGGACTCCAAATTTTTTTCATTTGATTATTTACTATTATTATTAGTCGTTAATAATAATACTCAGTATTGAGAATGCTGCTAATATTACTGTAGGCATTAGGAAAATAGTTCATGAAAACATTTCATATCTTACCTTCCCTGAACTCAGGGGTGGGCAGGGGCAGGGAGGGTTGTGAATGGCATATGCATCAGCTGGCACCCCAGTAAATCAGAACTTTTTGAATGAGTAAGAGAATATCTTTTTATAAAAAGTTACTGCCCCCAGATCTTATGTGCCTTTCATTTTAACCCAAGGAGATGGTCTGTGTGCTGGGCTCAACCCCTAAATATGTCTGGTTTGGTCTGTAAATTGTTTGAAATCATTTGGATTAGTTGCAAAATTGAGAAATCCTATTTTACATGAAAATCCGGATTTCTGGTTTCTTTCCAAAAAGTCATAACATGGGTCCTGCATTTCCACTTGGCAGCTCCCCTGGTGGGGGGGGGGGGGGGGGGGGGGGGGGGGGGGGGGGGGGGGGGGGGGGGGGGGGGG
>CAUYLG010052007.1:0-35476 GCA_963573385.1 Cacajao melanocephalus | reverse complement strand
TCCCCTCCCCTCCCGTCCTCTCCCTTCCTCTCCTCTCCTCTCCTCTCCTCTCCTCTCCTCTCCTCTCCTCTCATCTCCTCTCCTCTCCTCTCCCTTCCTCTCCCCTCCTCTCCTCTCCTCTCCTCTCCTCTCCTCTTCTCTCCTCTTCTCTTCTTTCTTCTTTCAGACATGGTTTCACCATGTTGCCCAGGCTGGTCTTGAACTCCTGGACTCAAGTTATCCACCCATCTTGACCTCCCAAAGTGCTGGGATTACAGGGATTCACCACCATGCCTGGCCAGAAAAATAGTTTTAATACACTTATTTGCAATCTTTACTTTCTGTCACATCAATCAGGACACAAAGCTACTATTAGAAATTTCTGAGACAGCAGTCTTTTTAAAAAATTCAACTAATTTACAATCTTTGCTTTATATGGTCAAGTAGACTAGAAAATAAAATGCTTATTCACAATAGCAAAGACGTGGAATCAACCCAAATGCCCATCAATGATACATTGGATAAGGAAAATGTGGCACATATATACCATGGAATACTATGCAGCCATAAAAAGGAATGAGATCATGTTCTTTGCAAGGACATAGATGCTGAGTTTGAAGCCATTATCCTCAGCAGACTAATACAGTAATAGAAAACCAAACACTGCATCTTCTCGTTTATAAGTGGGAGCTGAATGGTGACAACACATGGATACATTGGTGGGGGCAACAACACACATTGGGGTTTGTTGTTAGGTATAGGGGGAGGGAGGGCATCATGAAGAATAGCTAACAGATGCTGGGATTGACACCTAGGTGATGGAATGATCTGTACAATGAAACACCGTGGCATATGTTTACCTATGTCACAAACCTGCACATCCTGCACATGTACCTCCGAACTTAAAATAGAAGTTGAGGGAAAAAATACAATAAAATACTTTTCTTTACACATACACACACACACACATACACACACACACACTCTTAAAGACAAGTCCAGTTATATTTCTTCTTTTGGTCTTGGCACTATGGATTGAGTGGTTAAGTATATGAGCTTTGTAGTCAGACAGACCTGGATTTGGTCCCAGTTCTATCAATGAATAGCTGGGTGACCTCTGGCAAATCATTTTGCCTTTCTGGGCCTTAAGTCTTTTCACCCATAAAGTAGGGGATAATACTAATACTTGCCTTACAGGGTTATATTGAGGATTAAATGGGATAATAAATTTAAA
Source organism: Cacajao melanocephalus (assembly GCA_963573385.1). NCBI lineage: Eukaryota > Metazoa > Chordata > Mammalia > Primates > Pitheciidae > Cacajao > Cacajao melanocephalus. The sequence goes on along the minus strand of CAUYLG010052007.1, from coordinate 34,263 downwards.
GTACACAGTACAGTACCTGAAACATAATATTTAATAAATTTTAGCTATTATTGTTATAATCAACTAGTTGTGGAAGTTGACATATATTGCTGTTTTACAATTGAGAAGACCCTTTTGCCTTCAAAATGCAGTCTTATGGCCTCCACTATCCCTCTGTTGAATAATTTGCACATTGAAAGAGAGAATTTCTTTTCAGATCTAATTTTCGAAGCAGTCTTGCTATGATCTATAGGTCCTGAGCAAGATGGGGAAGCAGTACAAGGCAATCAGGGTTGTGGGCTTGGATATTGTCTGGTTTTCAGTTTAGAACAGACGTTTATTTCCACCAAGGAAGGAGTACCATAAGATGGGTAAGCTAGAGGGGAAATAAACCAACAATTTGAGTCATACAGAAGAGCATTTGTTTCCAAACAGACCAAGGGGGGACGCTGAGGAAAGATGCTTAACAAATAGCACAGTGTAAACAGTCCTTGGCCTCTGCAAATGGTGATAACAGTTCTACTTAAACTTTACAAGGATTATTGTGAGGATTAAATGAGATAATACATGCAAAATGCTTAGAACAGTACCTGGCACACATAGAAAATACTCAATAAATATAAGCTATGTATGTATTAATGTCGTACTAGTTCTGTTACCACTCTTTGGAGATTCTGATTCAGTAGATTTGAGGAGGTACCTAGGAATTTTCTTTTTGTAAAATATTCTTCAATTTATTCCTCAGCCCTAAATGGAAACATGTTGCTGTATGTCCCTGTTATGATCATGTCCCTCTATTTCCACAAACCACTCTAGTTTCCCCACTTCAGGATAATGCCCAATAATTCAGAATTGACTCTTAATGGAGTACATAGTACCAGAGAACTACATACTGGAGTGACATAGTCATATCCTGGAAGCTGCCATTTAGGATTCATTGTTTCTCAGGAAATTTGTGCCATTCTACATTAAGAAGCATGTATTCCATTTGCCTACTAACAACAATCATGTTTTTAGGTCATGTTGGAAAGATAAAGCCCTTAATGAAACTATTTTTATTGATAGCAGACTCTAATTTTCTTAATTCTGGAAATATCCAATCAGTGCTTTCTTTTCACCAGTCTCTCTCTTCTTCATGCTTAGAACCAAGTATTTTGGTGTGCTGTAGCTGGTAAAAGGAGTGAAAGCTCATTTAGAATGGTGAGGCAGGGATTAATCTTAGTGCCCTACTTTTGGAGCATAAATGAAAGAGATGGGCGGAAAGGGCAACTTGGCACCTAGGACTTTTCTGACCAGCTGTGTGGAGGTTTGCCCAATTCTCAGACCATTCAATTTCCTTTTTCTGCTCTGACATCAGAAAGCCAAGCAGGCCCATCGATTCCCATGGAATGAGGAGCAAATTGTGTTATACAGCTCTTCATTACCAGCAAAGTATTAGTAAGACTGGAAAGACTTTTCGTCTTTCAGCTATAAATGGGACCTATTTTTAAACAAAGTAGACACAATAGAGACTGTTGGTGATAGTAACTGATGCCTCAGGGAAACAAGTCTTGTCACTGCTTGTTAATTTCAAATTCATAGATACAATGTGATTATTTATTTCTATTCCCATCTAGAAATGTGGGATGATGGATCAGAGCAACTTTTTCCTTAAATCTCTAGTTGAATCCAATTCCAGGAAATATTAGGCCTTGACAATGACTCCTCCTTTTATCTCAGCTCCTAGGAAAGCAGGCTTTACAACAGAGCTACCATTTACAGAGAAGGAAACTGAAGCGTAGAGAGGCCAAATAACTTGCCTTGTATCTTGCTGAGTGGAGGAGATGTCCAAATGCATGTAATCGATTCCAGAGCCACAGCTATTTAAGTTTAACTCCCTCTATGAGTATTTTGACAAAAACTGTATAAGAAATTCTGATGTGATTATCTAGTTAAGAACTCCTGATTTACTTCTTCAATTTTTAAAATTATTTTAAGCAAATTTGGAGTAAAAAAGTAATACATAAACATGGTAACAAGTTCAAATTATACAAGAGATCATACAATGAGAAGTGAGTCTCTCTTTTCTACCTATATTCCAGTTTCTATCCCTAGAGGCAACTACTTTTTTTTTGCATAACTTTCCAGAAATATTCTGAGCATATACTATCATATATATATGTCCGTATATACCCTTAAAACATAAATGGAAGCATGCCATACATACTGATGTTTCCAGTCTAACTGAGAAATCCTGCCTTGGCAAATACCACCATCTCCAAGATCCAAGAAAGCCTGCTAGCCAAACCACAGATGACGACTGGATACATATGATGTTCTGTATAACCATGAAAAACGTGATGCAGTACAGAATACATTCTGCAGTGTCAAGAAGTTAATCTGCACAGGAAATGACTTCACCTGAAAGTGTCTGCTTTGAGGGACTCATGGTCACTTGATATATGCTATATGGCATTGTTCCCTGAGTGTAGAGATCTCCTATGTCTTATGAAGTATTGTATTCCACTCAGTATCTAATGAACTTAGTTCCTCATGTGTTTGGACTGGGTGTTCAGTCAATAAAGACCGTATGTATGCCTGCAAAATTTCTGTTTTGTTTGATTTAAAAGTATTCTTCTAGTGGAGTATTATAAACAATTGGTGTTAAATTTCTAACCAAGTACTGCCAGTTTGGGAGGGGACAAAGTTTATGGTAAAGATTATGGGTACAGGAGGTAAAGACAGGATATATATGTGCTTAGTCAAAAGTAAGGCATTGAACAAAACTGAAACATGAACAAAACCTGGAACAAATCACACTAATTTGCTAAATGTGTGTGTGTAGGGGGTGGGGGACGGTGACCTGGTGTAGCAGAAAAAGCAGAGATTTTAGAGTTGTACAGACTTGGATTCCAATTCAACTTTTCTCTTAGGGACCCTGAATGAGTTACTTAACTTCTTTGAGCCATGGTTTCCTCATCTGTAAAATGGGTATGATCATTGATTAAAATCTTATTATAAAATAACTTAAGAAAAATAAACACTCACCAAAGGAAATGATTCTTTTATTATCACTGAGGCAAACAAAACCTCCAAAACACATAAAAATATCTTTCCTTATTAATCGTTGCCCTTATAGCCTGTACTTATTTTTACAATTAATTTTGAATCGTAATTTCCTACTCCAAAGCCCTTTAAAGGTTTTTCCTTGATTCTTGTGTTTATTACCTTTCCCATTGTGGTAGACAGATTCCTAAGATGGTCCCCAGTGAGCCCCACCTTCTCATATTCATGCCCTTGTGTAATCCTCTTTGAGTCTACACTCGGCCTAAGGACTTGCTTTTAAGAAATGGAACACAGCAAAAATAGTAGGATATTATCTCTGCGATTAGGTTGTAAGACTGTGACTTCCATCTTGCTAGCTGATTCTCCCTCTTGCTGGCTTTGACAAAGCAAGATACCATGTTGGAGAGGCCCATTTGGCAAAAAGCTAAGAGTATTCTCCAGCCAATAGCCAGTGAAGAACCTCAGCCCAACAGCCTATGAAGAATGAATCCTGCCAACAACCACGAGTGGGCTAGGAAGTAGATCCTCCCACAGTTGAGCCTTGAGATGGGATCCTAACCCTGGTCAACACCTTTGTTACGGTCTGTGAGAGACCCTAAAACAGAGACTCCATTTAGCCACGTCTAGATTCCCACAAAACCTGAGATACTAAATGTGAGTTGTTTAAGCTGATATATTTTGGGGTGATTTTTTTTATGTAATAGTAACCATTCTGTCTAGAATGAACTTCATAGTATCATTTCCTAGAAGTCAAAAGAATGCCACCTTGTAGACTTTCAACAGAAAAATATAGTAATAATGATAATAACAACAGCAACATTGTTTATCATTTATTGAACATTTTATATGTGATAGATATAGTATTAATTGCTTTGCTATATTAAACTTACTAACTCATTTAACTTAACAGATTAGGAAACTGAGTCTCAAGGAGGTTAATTTACTTGACCAAGTTGAAATAGATAGTGGGTTGTATTACTTCAAAACTCATGTTCTTAAATCAGGTAAATACGAGTTTTTATCGTAATATGATGACTTCAGATGCACTCTAACTGTGCTTAGCTCAGTACTTGGCACACAGTATCTGCTCAGTAAATGTAACTTGTGATTATTAGATCTTGAACTCACAATGAAGAGACCCTGTGTCAGTTTACATTGAAAATCCAGCCCTTCACACCCTGCTGGGGTACGTGGTCTTGCTCATAGCAGTCACAGTAGTCCACACATTCTGAGCAAGGACCTGCTTTACCAAGTGACTTTAATAGACCATCCAAATATGTCTTTTCTGGAGGCTTGTCTAGCATGCTGCAATGTGCTGAACTAATCTTCATTCTGCTTGGATGGTACCATTGAGCTCTGGGGGCTCTGATCCATTCACATAGGTTGCGCATGCCCATATACAGATGCTGAGCAATAATATTTAGAATAGTGATCCAATTTGAGGCACCAGTTGCCTTCCAATGATCTGTTGCAGCTGAAATTAAATACTCCTTTCTTTTTTACCTCTACGAGATTTGGTTAATTCCTATTTACAGATGGAATTTTATAGCCAGCATATTTTATAGAGCACTTACCCTGATGATAATAACAGAAACACCTTATAACTGTGTCAACTTGACTGTTTATAAAACACTTTCATATGCATCTCATTTGATTCTATGGCAGTTAATCTATGCCCTGTGAAATGAATAACTTTCTACCTCATACTATAGCTATTTATATGTGAGGCTGCATGGTCTAGTGGAAAAATCATAGACTCTGGCTTCAGAAAAACCTGAATTTGAATCCCAGATTCACTACTTCCTAGAGTGTGACTTGAACAAATCTATGATCCTCATTAAACTTTTGTTTCCTGCATTTGTAAGATGGGCTTCATTATGCACATCTCATAGGGTTTCCATGAGGTAAGAGATAACATGTAAAGTGCAGGGCAACTAGTAAGTATTCAACTAATACTTTCTTAAAATATTGTCGTAAATAACTAGCAAAATCTGACTGTTCATTTTATCTCCAACAGACCCAGCACTGTGCCTTTTATCTTTAGAATGAAGCTCAGTACATACTTATTGAATGGATAAACCTGAGGTAGGCAGGGGAGTTATTATTATCCCAGTAGATGGAGGTTAAATGGCCTGCCCAGGGATCACATGGCTGATAAATGATAGAACTGGAATTTGGATTTTTTATTGTTTGCTGTCTACTCCAATGCATCTTCCTGCAGTCTTTTAGATTGGTTTGGAAGATTGACATGCTGGAAATAAAGTCTCTTGTAGAAGAGAGCCTAGTGAGGGACAAGTCTAGGTTTTCCAGTAGGATTCAGATATCTTTGGATATGCTATAAAGAGGCACCTCATCCTTCTTCCTCATGGACTATAACGAGTTGCTGAGAAAGAGAGCCACGTACCCTGATGGGCATGCTATTGGACATGCTAGATCCAATAATATAGGCGTAGTTGTTAGAGAATTGGGGCAAATCTGAGCACAGTCTATTGCCCACCATTAAGATCTACCCATTGGTCTAGTTTCTCAGGAACTTATGTCTAAATCTCAGGTGAAGAGGTGCTGAAAGTAAAAATAAAACACAAACAGAAAAAAACAGTACTTTCTCTAAAGATCTCTGTGGGATATTGGAAGAACGATAAGGCAGCACAGCTATTATGCCTACCTAATTGAGAGTTAGCTCAGAACATAGCCAACTTTGGCGCATGTGGTTTCTAGGGAGCAGAACTCAGCTTTGGCACTTGGAAGGTGTTAGCATACCAGTGATGCCGGGGCAGCACAGAGCTGCAGATGCTACCCAGTCTCCAGTAATTGGCACAGCAGTAGCACCTTGTGCCATATTGTTTAAAGAGCAGTACAAGGCAGCATCAGTGACTTGATGTGGCCTTGGAGGCTTTGGGAACAGGGCTAAGCAGTATCCTTGGTACAAACATTAATGCTGTCATCTTTCATGGTAGGCACTGGTAGCAGTGATGAGGTGCCTGTAATGTGCTATATGTAGCAAAGGTCTAGGAAATTTGTAAAGTGGAGAAGGCTTCTTTTTGAGTAGACTTGAGACAATCCATGGGGGTTATAAGAAGTAAGTGGAGAACCTAGAAATACTGGAATGATAGATTTGGGAGAAAACCAGAGAAAATACTGTTTATGACCCTTAATATCCCGCTTTTACCTGTAGCTTCATATTGTTTTGAGAATTATCGATTATGTTAGCAACCGGACATAAGTGGCCAAATTGATCACAATATAGACAGTCTGGGGCTCTTCCAGCTCCTGTTCCTCCGTATGAGAGGTTTCTAATTGTCATAGGTGCAATTCTGCCTTCTTCCTCATACCTGCCTCCTGCTCCAACACCTTACGAGTTCAATATTCAGTGCTATCAAGCAGCATTCCTGGAAGCAGTGAGATTTGAAAGAGAGGTTTCTGAATGCCGTGCCAAATCTCCATCTGACTGTTTGAAGTAACTCAAGAAAATAGTCCAAAACTTCCAGAATGATTTGGATAAAGGTGATAAGCACTTTGGAGCTTCCAAGAAGTGGGGTGGGCATGGGGGAAGCTGCCCAATATTAACAATATGCACAGAGACAGAGTCATTTGTATCACAGTGGGTGGGATGCTGTATTTCCCTCTTACCAAGTGTTGCCCATGCAAAGGCTGAGATCGTGACATGATGCCTTTGCTGTCAGTGATACCAATTGCATTTGTCTACTCTAAGAGAAATAAAATAAACTTCTTTCCCTCATGATGATATAATTGTCTTTCTTGTCCTTCAAGAGTAGCCAAAGATGTAGTAAAGGCATTAGATATGTTTTAAGAATGACACCACCACAACCACCACAATCACCAGCAACAAAAAGAGTAAACACTTACATGGCACTTACTCTGTTTTCAGCACTGTTCTAAGATACACACACACATGCATATACATGCACATACCTTTTTCCCCCCATTATTCCATCTGTCTTCTCACAGTGACTTACAGATTGGGCAAAAGAGTGGTCCTCCTCAGTCAGGCCAAATTAGGATTTTCTAAAATGTATTTTTAAGATCTTTTGTTCTGGGGAGCTTAACAGGTGTTACAAAACAGGATTCCCTGATCAAGTAAGTTTGGGAGACATTGGGTTATGAATTACAAACACATTTCTCTACTGCAGGACTTCCCAATGGGCTAATGTATATGGAGATTTTTTTTAAGGGAGGAAAATCATAGATGAAATCTGCAGAATTTCTCAAAAAGAGTCAATAAACCATGGTGTTATGAGTGGGGGGCTCTGATAGCAGACATTCTGGGTTTAGAACCCAGCTAGGATATGTTGCTTGCTACTTATAGGACCTTGGAAAACTCTGTTTTATCTTTTTGTGCTCCAGGTGTCCTTATCTGTCAAATGGGGATAATAATGGTAATATTTACATCATAGGGTGGTTTTAATATATTCAAAGTGCTTAAAAGAGTACTTGACTTTTAGGAAATACTCGATAAATACAAGCTAATTTTGTTTTGTTTTGTTTTTTGAGACGGAGTCTCGCTCTGTCACCCAGGCTGGAGTGGTGCAGGGTGATCTCGGCTCACTGCAACCTCTGCTTCCCCAGTTCAAGCGATTCTCCTGCCTCAGCCTCCCGAGTAGCTGAGATTACAGGCAAGTGCCACCATGCCTGGCTATTTTTTTGTATTTTAAGTAGAGATAGGGTTTTGCCATGTTGGCCAGGCTGGTCCCGAACGCCTAACTTCGGGTGATCCACCCACCTCGGCCTTCCAAAGTGCTGGGATTACAGGCATGAGCCACCACACCTGGCCTTTACAAGCTAATTTGATTTGACTCTGTAACCCCTTCCTGGCAAGCATCTCAGAGGATTAAAGTCTTATAGGGCATGTGTGTGTGTGGGCACATATGCAGTGCACACACACACGCACACACACACACACTTTGGAAAATGCTGAGCTGGGTCCTTCTTGTACAAAGACTGTAGAAGAACGGCATTGGGGAAGAAAGAAAACAGAGATCAGATGAAGCCTGGGTTGAAAGACTACAACTCTGGAGTCCAAGTCTCACAGGTTATTTTCTTACTCCATGTCTAGATATTTAAAAATTTTTTTATGGAGATAAATACCTGCTGCCCTCAAATTGGTTATGTTTACTTTTCCAGAGGAGGGGAAATGGACTAAATGAGGTTTTTGTAACCCAATTCTCCAATGACTTAAATTACTTTGATTTCCACATTTGAAAAATGGATCTACTGTTACTGAACTGCGTGTGGAATTTTGCTAGGAAAAAGGAAAGATACTCAAACATCTATGATTAAACTAAGCCCACAATCAAATGGAATTATGATCTCATGCTCCAGTGTTATCATAAGATGGCAAATGGCAAGATATCAAGCAATACCCTGACTGGGCTCTTTGTGGGCTGAAGGTTCTATATCCCAAACTACTCTTAGAGATAGGTGGTATCATAGAGCGCACGAATTCTAAAACTGCCATGTACATCAGAATCACCTGTGTGGCTTGTAAAAGTAAAGTTAAAATAACCCAACCCCAGAGTTTTTGTTTTAGTAGGCTTGTTGGCAGGCTGTGGGGAGAGAGGGCGGAGAATTTTGTTCCCAGATGATGCTAATGGTGCTGGTTCAGGAGCCACACTTTGTGAACTGCTAATGTAGAGGTTAAGTGAGTGGGCACTGAAATTGGACAGATCTGGGTTTAAACTCTAGCACCATCACTTAGAAGCTGTGCAATCCTGGTTAAATTATTGAATCCCTGTGACTTAATTTACATATCTATAAAGTGGAGATAATAGTAACAACCTGGTAGGATTTTTGTGAGGATGAATGAGTTCATATATGTGAAGCCCTTCAAATAGTGCCTGTTGTATTAGCAGCAGTTGTTACTATTGTTGTTATTATTGTTATTGTTATTAAAAGAAAGGTCTTGCAGGGAAGAGAAATCAAATCAGGGCTCTGAGTTGGGACAGGATTGTTAGGAAAGGAAAAAAGAGCATTGATATGGCAACCCACGTTATTCCCTTTTAACGTGCGATTTAAAAGGGACATTAATAGTAGAAGTTGATACGTTGGTTTTCTAGATGTGAAGATGCGTCAGGATTGAGCTATTTAAATCTTGAGAGTTGATCTGTATTACTCAGCTGTCTAGTTGGTGTTTCTTAACTCTCTACTACTTCGACCCCATAACATGCTTGAGTTTCTTCTTTCCTAGGAAAGTGGTAACAGGACAAGTTTGGAGGCGGCCGTCTAAGGCAGATGCTCCATGCCCTCTTCAGAAATCTCCTGGCAATACTTTCATTCCAGGAAACATTTATGAAGTGCTCATTTATGTTGCAACCTTCATAGTTTGATCTTTTTCTTAGAATCCCAGCTAATTCTTCTGGGGAAAAAAAAGGTCCTAGTTTAAAATTCTGACACCTCTGGTAAGTTGTCCACAGAAGAGATAAATTTAATAATCAATTCACCTTGCTCTCAGGTATGCCTCCCTTGTTTCAAGGTTCCTTATGTACCACTGATTTTGATGGCAATTAGGAAGCTTGTTAGCATCAGGATGCAACTCTGTGTCTTGGTTGGGGGAAGGTGGATACATTTGGGCATTAAATAACAGGCCGTCAACCTCTCTGAATGACAGTCCAGTGCATTTTGAAAGATTAATTTTCATATTTTATTGTGGTGGCTGATTCTGGAATCCTGGAGAGAAAGGTCTGTAATGCCCAATGGGTTCATCAGCTTTGGCCAAGTCTTTCTTGAAGTACTAAAATGGAGGGTAGCTCTCATCCACAGCAGCTTTCTCCCTCTGCTCATTAGTTAATGTCAGGACTTTAACAGTACAGAGCAAAAGAAAGAGGGTGTGTGTTCGTGTGTCCCCATTTGCCTTTTCCCTTTATACTCACCAGCTGAGAGTAATTTATTTCTTTCCACGAGGGGAAATGTGGAGATAAATGCCTTAATGATGAAGGTCCTGGCCTATAAGTTGAAAAAGCTTGGTTCTAGAACTAGCATCACCTGTGACTTTCTTTATGACCTTGGATTTATTAGCTAGATTTTCCGGGCCTTTGTGTCCTTTCTGCAAAATAGGATGGTCTTGATCTTCCTATTTCACAGGGTTGTTGACTACATAATGAGATAATATACATGGGCATGCTTTGGAAACTCAATAGTGTTTCGTGGGTATAAGAAATGATTATTATACTCAACAAATTCTGATTAGCTTTTCTGTGTTTTTTTTCTCATGCCCTATTTAATAACAATATAACTTAAAATATAAATTAAATAACTATATGTTTTACAGAGATGAAACTTAAATTATAGCTTGAGATTTTTTCAAAGGGCCAAAGAAGAAAAAGCCTCCAGTAAAAAGCATAAGGGAATTTAAAAATTTTGTCTAGTTGACTGGTCTTTCAGAATAAAAAAGAATCCACTTCAGAACTGACCAGTAGATGTCAGTGTTTGACAAGCACATAGCTGTTCGCTGAGGCTCCCGCATAAGCATCTGGCTCCATTTCAGCTAACAAGTTTCTCTGCAAAGGAGAGGGAGTTTGTGTAACTGAAGCAAAGATTTTGCTTTCTCACTTCTCGCCCCGTCTTGCGGAAAACAGCACGATGCTCTGGGTAAGTCGCCGTTATCTTCACTTTCAGTGATTCCCTTTATAGATCTGCAGTCTGCTGAGAAGTTTAAAACACAAAATTAAACATATGTTTAGCTCCCTGAAGGCCACATACTTGTTTTTCTTCACAAAGGTGCTTTTCCTTTTTCCAGGCCCGACTTCCCTACATCCTACCCTTTGTGTAATATTAATCAAATATAACCAGAAAACACTGCTGTTTGGGGACCAGGTTCCAAAGCTCTTGAAACAAAGATTTTATTTTTTGCTGCAGTGACACTTGCTCTGATTTCAGATGAAATTGCCATTTTCTAAAAATGGCAGCTACTTGGTGTGTCATTTTTCAAAAGAAAATGTGGTCACATTGTAGCTGTGCTAAACAGCCTCTTTCAGTCCTCTTTCGTTTTACACTTTTACTGCAAGGCTTTGAAAGAGGCAATGCAATTAGGTTCCAGTTGTCTCTGTTGAACTCAGAGATGCTCACCTTTTCTTGGGGAAGATGAATTCTTGTTATGTTGGTTTCTTATCACATCCTGGATTAGGGAAGAAATGTGCAGCGATTTCAGACTAGGGATGGTGATAAAATCAACTGAGCTCTTTGAAAAGGCCACCCACTTTGGGTTTCTGGAATTCAGACTTGCAGGGCTTTTACTTTTGACCAATTTTCAAGAATTAGGTAGTCGGATTTTCTTTCTCTCTCTCTCTCTTTTTTTCTTTTGGTGCCCATGTTGCCCTTCATAAGCAGCCAGCTCAGATGCATTTAGAGACCATTTTTGTGGAACGATTTGGAACTGCAATATCCCTTCCTTGGTTTGCTTTCATCCTTTTTGCATTTCTATTGGCCAAATGGAATGAAATAGTTTAATGTCATAAAATCAAAGGTGGCTTTAGACTTTGGGCACACTTTCTGAAGACCAACGGGGTGGTCTGGGTGTGACAGCACCTAACAGTGCAGAGTAGTGCTCTGGAGATGGTCCGGATGTGCCAACGCCTACCAGTGTGGAGTAGTGCCCTACTGCAGCATTCTTAGTGGCTGCTGGCCAAGAGCTGGCCTTGTCCTGGGAAATGAGTCATCAGACATAAGCAGCTTGTTCTTGGAGGCAGAGCTGGAATTGGTTTCAAGGTCCTCTTGCATTTGGTGCGTGTCTGCTACCGTTTCACTGTGTCTCAGCCTCCCTGGGTCCTCTCTCAGCAGTGTTCATAGTCTTGGATGAAAAATGTCCCCTATCTTCCTGAAGGCTGATTTTCTATCACCTGTCCACTTCCCAACTTATTCCAGAGAACTTATCCCTTCTCAACTCCTGAAGGACTTTTTTTTTTTTTTTTTTTTGAGATTGAGTCTCACTCTGTTGCCAGGCTGGAGTATAGTGGTGCAATCTCGGCTCACTGAAACCTCCGCCTCCTGGGTTCAAGCAATTCTCCTGCATCAGCCTCCTGAGTAGCTGGGATTACAGGCGTGTACCACCATGCCCAGCTAATTTTTGTATTTTTAGTAGAGACAGGGTTTCACCATGTTGGTCAGGTTGGTCTCGAACTCCTGACCTCATGATCCGCCCACCTCAGCCTCCCAAAGTGCTGGAATTATAGGCATGAGCCACTACACCCAGCCAAGGACCTTGTTTCCACACATAAAGAGGTTGAATGTCTGGACCTTTTAGTCTGACACCTTCAGCCTCTTCCTTACCTTGTTGCTTCCCTTCTGCTTTCCTGCAAGTGAGGTAGTTAAGAGCAATAGTTTCGGAGGCCAACATACATTAGCCACTTGCTACCTGTGACCTTGGGTAAGATCCTTTATTTCTGTGAGCCTCAGTTTCTTTGTTATTTTATTTTAAATGAACAAATAACAATTGTATACATTGTATATTTATAGGACACAATGATATTTTTATACATGTTAATATTGTGAAATGATTAAATCATGCCAATTAACAAATCAGTCACTTCATATACTTATTTTTTTTGTGGTAGAAACATTTAAAAACGACTCTTTTACAAATTTCGAAATATGCAATGTGTTGTTATTTATTACAGTCACCATTTGGTACAATCGATTACTAGCAATACCTACCTTGCTGTGTTTTGTGACGATTAAATGACGTACTATATATGTTAGGCAACTAGCACTTTGTAGGAGCAAAGTAATCTATAGCTGCTGTTGTTAATTTTATTGTTATTACTGTTCTACTTGTCGCCTATCTGCTCTCATCTCATTCTCCTCCCTTTAACTGTTCAATATTGAATGACTATGTTATCCTTATATTCATTTACATTTACTCACTGTCATTCCCTCTTGTTTTGGCAATTATATTTTAAATTCCAAAGGTTTTTCTTATTCTCTGTTTTTTGCTTGTAATATCTTGTGTGTATATATATATATATATATATATATATATATATGTATTTTTTTTTTTTTGAGGTGGAGTTTCACTCTTGTTGCCCAGGCTGGAGTGCAATGGCATGATCTCAGCTCACTGCAACCTCTGCCTCCTGGGTTCAAGTGACTTCCTGCTTCAGCCTCCTGAGTAACTGGGATTAGAGGTATGAGCCACCATGCCTGGCTAATGTTTTGTACTTTTAGTAGAGATGGGGTTTCACTACATTGGCCAGGCTGGTCTCGAACTCCTGACCTCAGGCAATCCACCCACCTCAGCCTCCCAAAGTGCTGGGATTACAGGCATGAGTCACCATGCCCGGTCCATCTTGTCCATATGTTATAGATGCAAATATCATTTCAAACTACTCTGAAGAAAATAATTAGAATTTTTAAAAAATCTGTTGTTCCTAGAATTATTTATATTCTAGGCTATTTTTATTTTTTTCTGCTTGTATTTCTGTTTGCTCAATATCCTCTCTTCTTTGATTATTGACATTTTATCTATTTTTTGTAGGCCCAGTTCAAGGGCCATATCCTCTATGATGTCATCCTTAATCCCCATAGTTGGAAGCAAATACTCCATTCACTTCTTCACTTCTATAACCACTGATTTGCACTTTTTTTTTCATTACACAGCATCATAAATTGTATAGTTAAATGTTTTTGTGTTTCAGTTTGACATTCTTCTTGGAATATAAATTTCTGGAGGTCCAGGACTGTGCTATACATGCTAACCACTCTGTAGGTGTTCAGTACTGGCCTCCTTTCCATTGTAGGGACATGGAGGGATTTTGCTGGCCATCACTGCAGCGTGAGAATCATGAAACTTAAGTAAGAATGTCCAGCAGATCAAAGATTGAAGTAGTTGTTAGAGAACATGGTAGATCGTTTCTAGAAATCTTTGTAAGTTGGCTGTGTCCTCATTGTGTTGAGATGAGTAAACTGGAGACTTGTCTGCAGTGAGAAATGGTCAACAAGAACTTTTGTGATTCTGTAGGGATAATGGCGGTGGGCCCTGTGTGATTGCATTGCTGGAATGCCCTGTCCTTCTGTAGGAAATGGCCAATAGCTTCAAAGTAGCTATGTATCATCATGGAGCTAAGTTTGGTTTCAGTAGTGGGTTTGGACTGTGTCAGGATTTGTTCAGAGGGGATTAACACATATCTGAATATTTCAGCCCAAATTTCCCAGCAGGAAATTCCTTCACAGTAAACGTCATGGGACAAATGAGAAGGTTGTCTCTCTTTCTGCCTGAAGCCTGTCAATCTCACACATATAATGCAAAGTCAAGGCGAAGGCTTGACTGATTTGACTGGTAAAGATACAATGAACCACTTTTAGATTTAGACAGTTTATTATTTAGATGGACAGCTGAAAACAATAAGCCTTAAAGTACCAGATCCCTGTGATGCTTGTCCAATACACTATGAAGAATGACATGGAAACAGAAGAGGCTGGATGACTGCAATGCACGTTGTGAGACACCACATTGCTGAGGAGCATATTCCAGGCTGCCTCCAAGCAGTTTTGTATTCTGTAGCTTTATATTTGGCATAATACATATTTATATAAGTTTATATTTATATAGCCAGGCGTGGTGGCACATGCCTGTAATCCCAACTACTCAGGAGACTGAGGCAGGAGAATTGCTTGAACCTGGGACACGGAGGTTGTGGTGAGCCGAGATCATGCCATTGCATTCCAGGCTGGGCAACAAGAGTGAAACTCTGTCTCAAAAAATATTTATATTTATAAATTATATTTGTATTTTATATTTGTATACAATTTATATTTTATACATTTAAATGTACATTCATGTATTACACATAAAAGTGGCTTTATGTTCTAAGAGGGCATAGCAGAAAACCCCATACCTTATCAGAATCAGGAAGGTGATAAGAAATTATCTCACTGTAGCCACCCAGGAGAGAGAGGGAAGCGAGTGAGAGACTGCCCTGTAACAGCTCCTTGTAAGCTTCCAGTCCGCTAATGTTCCAGAAATAGCACAATGCATTCCACCAAGGCTCAATCTGTGGTTCAGCCTTTGCCTGCATGCTCTATGTGGATGCCATCAAGGTTCCATGGCGAGGTCGTCAGGGTTCCATGGCAGAGCCAGTTTCCTACCGTGCATTCCTTCTTTGGTACCCGGGCATGGGTTGACTGATGACTTTAGTTTTTACATACTGAAGACTTCTGATGACCCCCTGTATACCCCATCTGGCACCCCTGCTTCTCTAGACTCAGAGATTCCAACAAAACTATTTACAGAATTTGCCCTTATTCTTATTGTTCACCCTGTTTCTTATCCTTCCTACTGAAGTTTGGCTGATTCACTTCGTTGCTTTCTCCTGCAGGATTCTTTCATCACAAGAAACATCTAAGAAACTTCCTGATCAGGACAGAAATTGGCCTCTAAATCTGGGTGTCTATGAGCCTAGCACTTCCAGTTTTTTTTTTTCTCACTTTTTCCTATTTGGGTTCTTCAGGTCTTCAGGATTCTGAACATATATATGTCTTTTGACCAGAGGCTCTTCTCTATCCTTTGCTCAGGAATCCTTAGTGTACCTTAGAGTACCTTAGAGTACCAGATTGATTTGGGCTGTGAAGACTGAGAGCTTCCAGCTTTTCACCTTCCTGCCTTGACCTTGGGTTCGTGTGTGCTTTTTGATCCCTGGCAAACTCCTTGCCTACGGACTAAGCTATTGCCTAGTCTAAGCCCTTACTTTGATGTATTGCTGGCTCTCTGGATCATGGATTTCTGCCCTGGATCTTCCTGCCTATGTCCTAAGTACTGACAGATTTCCTAAAACTACATATTGAAAGAATTTAATCCAGCACAGTGAGGCCAAAACCAGCATGGTGATGAAATACCACACCATTTTGTTTGCATTATTGGGTCACTATCTGTACTATGATATACGATTTTCCCTTTCTGTGAGCTACTATGATGTAGTATTTCCTCTTTCTGTTAGATACTGCAGTTGGGGCTGTTGAAAGTAAGTAGAATTTACTCTAGTTCTGCTCCCTTGGAAGTTATACCCAGGCAGACAGTACTTAGAACCAGGGAGATTGGTATGAAGAATCACCATGGTTCTTGCTCCTTCTACTGTGAATGAATGGGTGTGGTAAGTCTTGCTGGGGATGGCCATCTTGAGCAACATTAAAAAAAATATAATAATGGGGCATTCAGTTATGGTTGGGGTGGAGTGTAGGGACTCAGTCATTTATCTACCCAGTCATTCATTCGACAAATACGTATGGTTTCTTGTGGATTAGGCACTGTTCTAGATCCATCTGTGAACAAAACAGATACAATTATTGCCCTCATGAACTTCTAGTTTGTGGCATGGAGGAGTAAAAACATTAAACAAGTAAAAGAAACAAATATGATGCGATGAAACCAGGTTCTGACAAGGGTTATAAAGAAAATACATTGGCAATGTGCTAGAGCAGACATACGTTAGATAAGAAAGGCCTGAGATAGGAGTGTGTGATTTATGTAAAGATCAGGAGGAATAGCTTTCTAGGCAAAAGTAACAGCTACTCCTGTGGCAATGAGTAGGGACTCAGCATTCTAGGCTGAGGGAATACAAATAAAGTCACGGTGGCTCAGATAATCTTTGCAAAGGGGTGTAGTGGTAGGTTTTGGATGGGGAGGAGGTGGCACTGTGAGGATTTCTCAGTTGGACTTCTTTTTATGAACTGTTCCCCAAACATATAAGGACTTGATAGCTTTCAGGCCCCTTGACCAAAAGACAGAATAAATTGTCTGAAATGAAGGCTTTTATAGCCTCTGACACCCGCTCTGATGTTCATGAGTCAGCAGAGATGATTGTGAATCCATTTTTAGGATGTAGGAAAGCATGACTTTTTTGCGTGTGTTCTCTCTTCCTTCTTCTTCATATACATCCAGTGAAAGAATTGGACAGATTAAATCACACTAAAATGTTAGTGAGTGTATATAATCCTTCCTATGAGTAGTTGCTTTTTTAAGAAGACTCCAGAGAAAAAGAAACAAATATAGGAAAGGATAAATGAAATGACTGAATCCTTAATATTGGAATTTCAAACACTTGGCTGGCCAAGTAAATGAAAAATCCCCTTTAAGTTTATTAATATCATTCATCTACTGATTCATGAAGTCAGGGAGCATTCTCAGACATTCAACTAGATTTCTTTTTTGTTTTCATTTTTGATTTTATTTTATGTTCCTGGGTACGTGTGCAGGATGTGCAGGTTTGTTATGTAGGTAAACGTGTGCCATGGTGGTTTGCTGCACCTATCAACCCATCACCTAGGTATTAAGCCTGGCATACATTAGCTATTTTTACTGATGCTCTCCCCATCCTGCCCTCCCCCGATGGACCCCAGTGTATGTTATTTCCCTCCCTGTGTCCATGTGTTCTCATTTCAGCTAGATTTCTTATTAGCATTCCTCTCTGTCCCAGATCTGGAGGTATTCCAGATGTATGCACAGCAGCCTCTGGGGACTATCTGCATTTTCCATCTGCTGTTGGAGTCCATTTTCTTGAACTTCGGTTTCCTGCCTGAAGACAGGAACAATCTCTGCCCTTCCCCTCCCCATCATGAGCTTGGAAGGCTGACAGAGAAGATTAAGATCATTGCCATCAAGTTTTATCTGCTGTAAGCAAAAACAGGAAACCAAGAAAGGCGCAGCATAGCAATAGCTTCTGAGTGGGTAATATGGGTGAAGTTTTTCTTAAATCCTCTTTCCCATGTACCTTCCCACCCACATGTTCTTAGTCAGATTTATTTTTTGCATATTAGTTTCTGAGGATGACAAGAAACTTGCCCTTTTCTTAACTATGATTTTCAGAAGGAGATTATCCTGCACTTAGTTGAGACCTCTTACCAATTCCTTGGAATAAATAATACCCTGTGCTCAGGGAGTGGGTGTTGAATAGAAATTTTATGACTCATAATGGAGTGTCAGAATAGCACTGCTGATGTATGAGTCCCTTATCAATTTTGGAAATGACACTGGGTAGAGCCATATTTTCCTCTTGCATTGAAGCGCTCTGATTGAGGGAAAGTTCTTGATTTCTGCACTGTTTGGCATCTCTCGATATTTAAAAGTCCCACATTGAATGGTGGCTTTTCTCAAAGGTGACTTGGGTTTGGCCTAGAAAGGGAGCTGTCCTCAGAAGAGGGGCCAGAGCATTTCTCCGGGGAGGGGCAACCAAAACATAAGCTGCCAGGATGAAGGGAGAAAGATTGACATTTCCCTGGCTTAGGCCTTGAGGTACTTGTTTCCAAAGAAGGATGAGGTCAGGACTGTATGCTTTTCCTAGAGTCAGCTGAGAGGTCTCTCATGATATCAGTTAGGTGACATTCCCAGGTCTCAGGCCTTTCCTTTTCTCTCTCCCCTGCCGGAGGAAATAAAAAGTAGTTCTTTCACAAGACCCATGGGTCTGAGGGGAGCCTTCCCTTGAGCTGAGCCCTTCTCTTGGGATAGTGCCTCAATTACCACACTCAGCATGGGTCTTATTAGTGTAGTTTTCTCATTAATGATTGTTTTGCAGTAATGAGGTTCTATGATATGCCTCTCGGATAGTTTGTGCTTCATGTTGATACCATTCAAACAATAAATATTTAATAATATCTACTGTGTTCATGCTACAGTGGGGCACTTGAAAACAGTATGATATATATTCCTGCTTTTCATGAGTTCAAGAACCAGTTGAGGAGATAAAAGACCTGGCATAAATAGAGAAAAACAGGACAGCATAGAATGAGATACTAGATTGTGTGGTTTAGACTATAAGGATTTGAGGGGAAGAGCAGGGAGAAGTACCATCGGGATGGCAAAGCTAGGAAAGTCTTCCAGGAGGCTGCAGGGCTTAAAGGGTGACTAGAACTTGGTGGAGTGAAGAGAAAGTAAGGGCATATGTTCCAGAAGTGCCAGCAAAGGTGTGGAGACAGAAACTGACTGCTGTGTATATACACAGAGAATAGGCAGTGATGGTTTAGCAAAGCTGAGATTCTGAAGTGGGATGTTCTCATTGAGGAGTTGTGGGACTGGAAGGCTGTAAAGGCATGGTGAGGCCAGATAATGAACATCTCAGAAGCCAGATGAGATTTGATTTGAACTGTTTTTATTAGGCTCTTTTGTTTGCAAGTGATAGAGACGACTTCGAATCATCTCAAGTAAAGGCGTGGTGGGGTATTGTTACAGAGCAACAATATAAATAAAGAGGTTTCAGGGGAAGCGAAGTCAGAAACCAGAGTGCAGTGGGACCTCATGGAAATTGTACTTGGCTTCATGGCAGCTTCAGGGACCTCAGCAGGATTCTAAGACTTTTCACCCTAGAGTTCTGTCATTAACATGGTTCAGCTCTATTCCCCCTCACTACTGACTGCCTTAATTGTTTTCTTCTGCTCAGGTTATATTTTGGCTAGTTTCTAATTTCTATTTAATTCATTGTTTTTGCTCCCTTATGATTTTGGTTTGCGTGGCCTATCAAAGCTTCAGGTTTCTATCTCTTCCTTTGTATTTCTGACTCTTTTTCATATTCTTCTCCAGGTATTCTTTCAGCTTCAGCTCCTACTTCTTTCATTTCTCTCTCTTTCTCTCTCTCTCCCTTTCTCCCTGTTTCTCTGTCTCTGTCTTTCTCTCTCTCTCCCTGGTCCCCTTCATATTTTTAGGGCAAATTCCTGAGAGAGTATCTGATTGTCCTAGTTTATATTTTTATACCTAGCTCTGTTTTAGATTACTGGCCAGACTGTAGATTGGTGACCGTTGGGTCAGGAGCCTATCCTTGGTCCTCCACTGTAGCTGGGGATGTGGATGTGAGGAAGTAACATCAGAGAAATATATAAAATATTGGTCATACACATAAATGACCAATAGGCATATGAAAAGGTGCACAATATCACTAATCATCAGGAAAATGCAAATGGAAACTGCAATATCACCTCACACTGTTAGAATGACTATTATCTGAAAGACAAGAGATAATAGTGTTGGCAAGGATGTGGAGAGAAGGGAGGGCTTGCACACTGTTGGTGGGAATGGAAATTAATACAGCCATGATGAAAAGCAGTATAGAGGTTCCTCAAAACATTAAAAATAGAACTACCATGTGATCCAGCAATCCCACTTCTGAGTATGTGTCCCCTAAAAACAAAATCAGTATGTCATAAAGATATCTGCACCCTCATGTTCATTGCAGCATTAGTCACAATAGTGAAGATATAGAATCAACCTAAATGTCCACTGATAAATGAATAAAGAAAATGAATGGATACCTAAAATCCGTGTACACACACACACACACACACACACACACACACACACACAATGGAATACTATTCAGGCATAAAAAGAAGGAAATTTTGTCATTTGTGACAATATAATTGCACTGGGATACATTATGCTAAGTGAAATAAGCCAGGCACAGGAAGAGAAATACCGTTTGATTCCACTGATATCTGGAATCTAAAAGAGTCAAATTCATAGAAACAGAGTAGAATGGTGGTTGTTAGGTACTGGAGAGTGGGGGAGATGGAGAGATGCTGATTAAAAAGTATAAACTTTTAGTTATAAGATGAGTAAGTTTTGGGAATCTAATGTATAGTGTGGGTGAAGGTTGTGTTAATTTCATTGTGATCATCATTATACAATGTAAATGTATATCAAATCATCACATTGCACACCTTGAATATATATCATTTTTGTTAATTAAATATTTTAAAATAGAAAAGAAGATATTGGTTATGGAGGAAGTGATGGATTCAGAATATAGGTTCAAACAGTGAGAATGAAGAAGAAAGAATAGATATGAAACATATCTCAAAGAAAATAATTTGCAAGAGTCAATATCTTACTGGCTACAGGTAGAGAGGGAGAAATTAAAGATAAATCACACAATTTCAAGGTCTAGATGACTAGGAGAATGATAAGGTGAAAAATAAGGTCGCCTGGACAGAGTTAATTTAAGGGAGGGAGAGACAATAAATTCTGTTTTTGCCATGTTGAGTGTACGTCGACAGTGGATTCGATTAGATATCTCTGTTTTGTCCTTAACTTTGTGACCTGTCTTCTTCCAAAACTTGCTGAGGCGATTTAAGCCAGGGACTATAAGTGTGTGGAGAGTTTCTCTGAAAAGTTCTACTTTACTCATTTCTTCCTTCACCTTCAAATAACTAATTGGCCCCATGGAGCAATGGTTTCTACCAGGAAAATAAGTAAATAAGGCCTATGTGAGGAGGCCTTTCCAGCCTGTGAGCCTCAATCTGTTGTGGCTGCTGTTTTCAGAATCTTCAGGAGATAGAAAACGAGTAAAAATGTAAAGAAATGAGGCAAAGCGATGGAAAAACAGCCTTGAGCAAGGTAGAAATAAGCTACATAAGTTACAGCTGTTACATACCCATTTTGAGAATAGCAGTTTGGAAGAACATGCCAAGCAGAGTGCATACAAGCATTTGACAGAGACCCAGTTGGACACTTTATAGAAAGGGTACTTGATGGTTCACAGGTTTGGAGAAAGCGCAGAACAGCTGGGCCTTAGGAAGTACAAGGTAACCTCTGCAACCTTGGTGTTGGCCTTAGGGACTAAAACTGGAGGCTGGAAAGCTGTCAGGACCACCTCTTCTTGTCTTTGCTTTTCCCTCTGTGTTGGCTTCATTCTCTTCTGTTGAAGGCAGGATTCTACGTATGGTGCTAGACATGGCTGCTGCTAGCTCTGAGCTTACATCCTCAAGGCACTTTGACCAGAGGGGAAGGGGTTCTTCCTTGCCAGCTCCAGTCCAAGAAAACCTGGGAAAGATATCTGATTGGTTTGTCCCGAGTCATATGACTAGCACCAAAGTAATCACTATGGCCAGGAGTGTGGAATCCTACCCATGGCTAGTTTTGGAGCAAGTGTTCACGTCTCGATTACTACGGCCATGGATGCAGACTCGTGAAAAGGATGGTATCTACGATTTTGACCACATGCCTAGAGCTGGAGAGGAGGAACAGCAGTTCACCAAAAAAGGGGAAAGGAGAGGCAGCACAGACAGGGCCACTGTGGTATTTTAGTGAACCAAGTAATCACCCCAGTTTGTGTTTTTCCATAATACTCACATGGAAACAGGAGGTATTGAGAAAACAATGCACATCTTTTCAGTATTGCCACTTACCTTTCCCTCCTCATTGTCTGTTCTACTCCCTACCCCTGCCACCACATGGTATGCTACAGCTATACTAAAATTACTTCAATTCCTTAGAAATACTGTTTTTTCTGTTGTTCCCTCAGCTTTACTTCATTGTTCAGGATTCATTTTGGGTGGCACTTTCTTTGGAAAAACTTGATTGCCCCAACCATCTACACTCATTTTCAAATCTGGGTTAGGTGCTCCTTTTATATACTCTTATTTTACTCTGTACTTCCTCTCAGATTTTGTAATTGCTTTGTTATTTCTAAGTCTCTCCCACTGGAATGTAAGCTTCACGAGGGCAAGGAGTTTGTCTTTCTCAATTACTACACCATCTCTAATACCTAGTGATGCATCAAGCTCATTGTTGATGTTCAGTAGATATTTGTTGAGTGAAATAATAGAGAAATGACAGTTTCCAATCTCAAATGGCAGGGCCAAATACCTGGGAAATATCCCAGAACACTCCAGAAGCAAATAAGAAACAAAATGATCTTTTTTAAGGTATCTTTTCTGAAATAAAAGAAGGGAGAGAGGGAAGGAGAAAGGAAGAGAGGAAGGAAAGAAAGTGTTCATTTATTACTTTTAGAAAAAACCAAAGCCAGAGAAGAAAGTGTTTGGATAAATATAGCTTATTATAACATTTCAATAAAGGCAAAGGTATTTGCTTTATACTTAGAAGTTTCTATTTCTCTCATAAAAAAAGAAGTTTCTATTTCTTTTAGTTTTCACTCTCACTAAGTAATGAGTTCCATGTAATTGAAAAGGTTAAAGTATTTTTAAATTTTCTTGATAAATTATTAGTCAATTACAATACATTTTCCTAATGAAATAATTCTATCACTGTTAGCTAATGAGCCTGCAGGTGAATTGTGTTATAACCCATCTTCTCTTAGTTTTCCACATTCAAAACAAGCTTATATGTTGGGTCTAAATCAGCCTAGGTACCAGTGTTTACTTGGTGGCAGTTGACTGAAGTGTTTAAGATGACAATGTGATGACGTGCAGTCCACAGACTGTCTCTGTCAAGGGTGAGAAGAAGCTTAGTACCATGCTGGTACAAGTACCATGTGGACACTGGATCAGAAACTCTGAGGATGGGGCCCAGCAATTTGTATGCAAGAAGGCCTCCAGGTGATTCTGGTACACATTCAAGTTTGAGAATCATTGACGGTAAAAGAAAAACTGCCATGGGGCAATCGTTGTGCCTTTTTGCAAGTTAAGAGACAGAATTGTCAGATACAAGACCTCTGGTGATCATTGTCATGAATGTGTTGGAATGATAGTCTGATACAAATTTTGATGGACTGACAAATGTTTGTTATTTGCTTGCAGGGTGCTACAAACACCAGTGCACCTCCAGGTTTGGGTTGCTCAGTGTTCTGGGTAACCCCTTCACAGGATTTGTTCAAGTTCACCTAAGTAAGGTATGGTGCTGGAGTGTTGTGTGTCTAAATGTGCAAAATAATTAGAAAAAGAAAAAGTTCCACACACTTCTATAATAGCCTGGTTTAAAAGCCCTCATTGTTTGACTGACTTTAGCATTCTATTTTTTTTTTTTTAATTTAGCTTTTTAAGTTCAGAGGTACCGGTGCAGTTTGTTATATAGGTAAACTCATATCATGCGAGTTTGTTGTACAGATTATTTTGTCACTCAGGTATTAAGCCTAGTACCTATTAGTTATTTTTCCTGATCTCCTTCTTCCTACCCTCCACCCTCTGATAGGCCAAAGTGTGCGTTGTTCCCCTCTATGTGTCCATGTATTTTCATCGTTTAGTTGCCACTTGTATAAGTGAGAACGTGCAGCATTTGGTTTTCTGGTCCTGCATTAGTTTGTTAAGGATAATGACCTCTAGCTCCATCCATGTCCCTGCAAAGGACATCATCTCATTTCTTTTTTATGACTGCATAGTATTCCATGGTGTATATGTACCACGTTTTCTTTATCCAGTCTACCATTGATGGGCATTTAGGTTGATTCCGTATTTTTGCTATTGTGAAGAGTTCTGCAATGAACATATGTGTGCATGTGTCAAAGCATTCTTTAGAAAGCTGGATGACATGTGTAGTAGACACACACTTTGTTTCCAAAAAAGCTCCATGACTAGGTCCATTCTAAGTTCAGATACTATTGTTGAAAGGAAACATAATGTAGTTATTCTAAAAGATGCCTTTTGCCAAGAAGCCTCTTAGTTACTTCTTGGTTCCTGAATTTCCATTTATTTGCTTTTCCAGTCTAATTTAATTTAATTTAAAGCCTAGTACTTTTGTAGCTGATATTAAAATTCAGTTGAGGAAAGATCAAATGACACTTTGTGAAGCTCTGCAGTGATTCTCTCTGAAGCATTCTGGAGATCTCTCAGGATCTTTTAGGATTAAGGACAAGTGGTAGGAAGAAATGGCAGAACATTCTAATAAATGAGAATAATAAAATCACCCTCTGCTGTGCCTCTCTGTGAAGGAGCATTTTCTAAACTCTGCTCTGTAGGTGTTCCATAAAATGTGATTCTACTAAAAACGTGTTCTATGGTTAAATAGGTTTGTGATGCTGTATACTACAAAGCTCTTTTAGAGATTCATTATTCATGTAAACTTTCTGTTAAATCCTACCATAAAGTCATATGTCTAAATCTGTGTAATGTTTTTCCCCCAATGTATTGAGCCCCCTTCAGCTGACCAGTTTCTTCAAATGGGAAAAAAATGTACCAGAGGATCAACTAACCCAGAGAGGCTCATTGAGCTTTATGTAGTTTTGTTTCAGACATATGCATCAGAAGGCAGTGGTTGAGCTGGGCAGCTTCCACTCTTAGTTCATGAGCTGTAACCACAGAATATTCCTTAGCCATTTCGACCAGCTTGAAGGATATCACATTACCCACAGACATGCTTTTGATTTTCAAAGTATCCTTGTGGACAATATTATCTAACTTTTGTAGAACTTTAAAAGTGCTCCATTATATATACTCCTATCAATGATTATTTAAGGAAAGTATTATCATTTCAGTTTTAGAGGTCTAAAGAGGTTAAATACCTGTCCAAAGATGGTAAATATGACTGGGAGTTAAAGTTTCCAGAGTTAAGGTTTTACTTCAACACAATACTGCTTCATATATATATATATATATATATATATGTATATGTATATGTATATATCCGCATATGTATACATACGTATATACACGTATATACATAATATACGTATACATGTATATACATATATACACGTGTATACATATATACATGTGTATACATATGTATATGTATACACGTGTATATATATATATGTATATATCTGGTTATATATGTAGAATTCTTTCTGTTGCACCATGCTTTTTAGATATGCTGTGGCAGAGCCCTAGCGGTTCCGAGAGGCTCCCCTTAGGGGCCCCCCCAAAAAGGCATGATGAATGGGGAGTCAAGAGAGTTTGTGGGAGAAACTTCTATTTGAAATCACAGCTTTGCCTTTATCTGTTAAACAGAGTAGGTTTGAAAATAAGTGTCTTTTCTTTTCTTTTTCTTCTTTTTCTTTTTTTGAGATAGCGTCTTGTTCTGTCACCCAGGCTGGAATGCCGTGGCATGATCTTGGCTCACTGCAATCTCCACCGGCTCGGCTAAGGTGACTCTCCCACCTCTGCTTCCTGAGTAGCTGGGACCACAGGCACATGCCACTGTGCCAAGCTAATTTTTGTACTTTTAGTAGAGATGGAGTTTTGTCATGTTGCCCAAGCTGGTCTTGAACTCCTGGACTGAAGCAATCTGCCCACCTCAGCCACCCAAAATGTTGGGATTGTAGGTATGAGCCACCATGCCCAGCCTGAGAATAAGTTTCTTTGGAGGAAAGTGTTCATAAGAAAATTTGTAAAGTAGCTAAAAGATTAATTTTCTAGTTTCTGAGGAGAGTAAGGCAGGTACTTTCTCCAAATAGATAGATCTTTACATAGACACAGACTGCCAGACTGTGGATATAAAAATCTAAACAAGCTTTCAGGCCATTTCTAGTTCCTCAAGAGACATAGTAGATAAGAAAGGGTGGCTCCCGAGGCAAAGAGGGTTGTTAAAGGTATGGTTTCTCACCACTTTAGGCAAAGTTTAGGGCAGTTTGACAGAGGAGAAGGAGCTAGATCATTCTTCTCTGTCCATAAAGTGGACAGCACTTCTTATCAGTATGTATTAGCAGATTTAGGAGCAATAGAACTGGTTGTGTTGGGTTTGTCTTAGGTGGTCCTAGAGAAAGTTCAGCTTCTGTCCAATATTCCCCACAACTACTATTATAGACCAAATAGGTGTGTCCTGGGAGTAGCCCAACAGCAATAGCAGTAGCCCAACAGGAGTAGCTCTCAGCAGAGGACTGATCGTATGGAGGGCATGACCACATATTTTAGGGGCAGGGTTGCCCAGGCATTCAGAGACTAGGCACCAGATGCAAAATTAATTCTCTAGTCCTTTTAAAAAGATAAATCGCTGAAAACTGACTAGACAGTTTTCTTTTGCACAGCATTGGCACCTGTGATGGTCAATTTTATGTGTCAACTTGGTAATTGGCTCATCTATTTGCTCAGATACAAGTTTACATGTTGCTGTGAAGGTATTTTGTAGATATGATTTACAGCTATAATCAGTTGACTTTAAATAAAGCAGATTACCTTCTACAATGTGGGCTGGCCTCATCCAACCAATTGAAAGTCTTATGAGCAGAAATGGAGGTTTCCTCCAGAGGAAGGCATTCGGCTTCAAGACTGTGACATAGAAATTCTGCAGGCCTTCCCTGTAGATTTTGGACCTGCCAGCCTCCACAGCTGTGTGAGCCAATTCCTTAAAATAAATCTTTTAATATACATATACATATATCTTGTTGGTTCTGTTTCTTTGGAGAGCCCTCACTGTTACTGTGTCTAAATTCACTTAGCTGCTTAGCTCCCACTTACAAGTAAAAACATACGATGTTTGGTTTTCCATTCCTGAGTTACTTCACGTAGAATAATAGTTTTCAGCTGCATTCAGGTTACTGTGAATGGCATTATTTCATCCCTTTTTATGACTGAGTAGTATTACATGGTGCGTAATACACATGTAATACACACCATGTAATACATATGTAATACATACCATGTAATACTACTCAGTCATTATATGTATTATATGTATACTGCTTTTATATATATATATATATATATATATATATACCACATTTTCTTTATCCACTCATTGATTGATGGGCATTTGGGCTGGTACCAATTTTTGCAATTGAAAATTGTGCTGCTATAAACGTGTGTACAAGTATTTTTTTCATATAATGACTTATTTTCTTCTGGGTAGATACCTAGTAGTAGAATTGCTGGATCAAATGGTAGATCTACTTTTAGTTCTTTAAGGAATCGCCACACCATTTTCCACACACAAAGGAGGCATAAAAATGATACACTGGACTCTGTTGACTTGGGGGAAAGGGAGGGACGAGGGTGAAGGATAAAAGACTACACACTGGGTACAGTGTACATTGCTCAGGTGATGGGTGCACCAGAATCTCAGAAATCACCACTAAAGAACTTATTCATGTAACCAAACACCACCTGTTCCCCCAAAACCTATTGAAATAAAAAATAAATTTAGAAATACAAAAAGAAAAGAAATTAAATATAAATAAATAAATAAAATTTGGCTACAAGAAAATTAAAATAAAACATGAATATTTTCAATTGGTGGTTGGTTGCATCCAAAAAAAGTAAAAATAAATTCAAGCTCCTGTCATGCGGTCAGGTTGCATTAGCTAGCTTTATGTCTAAGGCTTTAACTACTCTAGGGGAAGAGTCTGGTGATGAGAGAGTTTCCTTGTAACACGGTTTTTGTTTGGAAAGGCATACATTCCTCTTGAAGGGGATTTTTCAAGGGATCCCTACTAAACACCAGTCTTTTTTTTTAAATTTTACTTTAAGTTCTGGGGTACATGTGCAGATCTTGCAGGATTGTTACATAGGTATACACATGCCATGGTGGTTTGCTGCCTCCATCCCCCAATCACCTACGTTAGGTATTTCTCCTAATGTTATCCCTCCCCAATCTCCCCACCCGCTGCTATCCCTCCCATACCCTCCAACCCCCGACAGACCCCAGTGTGTGATGTTCCTCTCCCCGTGTCCATGTGTTCTCACTGTTCAACACCCGCTTATGAGTGACAACATGCGGCCAAACACCACTCTTACATTCTTACATTGGAGAGACCAACAGTAGCATTTGCCACTCCAAGCTCTGATCTGGTAGAGTTTCCCTAGCCCATCAGGAGAAAATGTCCCAGAATGTCCAGAGGATTATCTAATACTCTTTTGGGGACTGACAGAGCAAATTGCTTTACCAGCATTATATGTATACTGCTTTTTACTGTATTTCACTGTGCTCTCACAGATTATCTTGATGAACATTTGACATAGGTATGGCAGAGGCTGCTTTGCTTTTTCACACCAGTTTCCTCTTTCTTCCCCAATAAAAACCCTCAATATTTTGCTGATTTAATTACTACCCAATAAAAAGAGTACTAGTTCTCTGTGAAGCTAGGTGAGGTGTAGCTTGTTTTGGAGGTGTAGCTTGTTTTGGCAGTATAGCATTGCGGTTAGGTACACATATTCTGGAATCAGGCTATGTAGGTTAGGTTCGAATCTCTGCTTCATCCTCTACTAGCTATAAATTTACTTCTCTATGCCTTCATTTCTGCTTCTGTAAAATTATATATTAATTGCACCTGTTGTATTGAGTTTCTCTGAAAAATAAATGAGTTTCTATTTGTAAAGCTTTCAGAGCAGAGCCCAGCACATAGTAAATGCTATAGAAATTCTAGCTATTATTTTAATTTTGGCCAATAAGATGAAAGTTTTGTGTGGGATATCTAGGGAGTTTTGTTAAAGGGAAGGGGTAAGTCTATCTGCTCCTTTGTACTTAATCAGAGATGAAATGGGGTTGAAGCTTGAATAGCCAACTCAGCCACAAGACAAGGCAACAAGCTAAGAAAGAAGAGCAAGATAGAGCTTAGGCCTCTGATGACTGATGGCTGTGGAGGTGCCACAATTCTGGACTCCTTATCTATCTCTAGACTTCTTTACATGAGCAAAAAAAGAAACTTCCATTTTGTTTAAGACACTGTTGTTATTATTACTTTTTGTTGTTAAATGCAGCCAAACTTAATCTTAACTGATTTGGTAAGTATGGAAGGAGGTGCTACCTGCTTTTTATAGTTGAGAGTTTAAGTATGGTCATCCAGTAAGAGTCAGAATGTTGGATTGAGGGGGGAAACAGTGGTTTCAATAACCCTTATATAGTCTAGCTTGTGACCTGGTATGAGAGAAATCTGCCAGGTCTACATGTGGAGAGAGGCATTCCTTTCTATCCTAGTTCTCTCCTCACCCTCCTCCCCTAACCTGAGCAGAGCTGCTTAGCCATTAGCTGTCTTTACCTTCAATGTGGACATCAAAAAAAGACTGGGGCCACATTGATAATTGTGCTTAAGAGGCAGTTAGAGCCCTTTGTTTTCCAAGGCAAACGTCTTTTCTAGACTCATCAAGGTATTATTTCCATTTCCATCTTTCTTCCTAGAGTCTCCCTTTCCCAATTCCCACTGCGCATTGAGTCTAGTCGATGCTCTCAGGTCCAACCAAAGACCCATCTTTTTACAGACAACCTTCTCTGATTATTCTAGTTCCTTCTCAATGCCTTGTTCTGAAGTTCTAGCAAGACGGCCCAGTGGCTTGCTACTCCTTGATAGAAGGAAACTTGAGTCCCCATTATCTGGGATGGTTTGAAAGCTATGCCCATGAAACAATGAAGAAAGAAAGACATCCCTACTGTGCAGCATAATTAGCTGAATGAAACTGGTGATCAGTGGAGTGATATGTCACAGACAACCTCCCATTTTATCTCCTCCTCTTTGAACTCTTACAATTCTTATTTATATTATCCAGTAGTCAACTCAAGACTTGGGTTGCTTGAGAGGTTTTGTATCGCCATGTTATTGAGAATAACTTGGCTTTCCATTCCTTATTGCATAGGGCCTTCCTTTGCATATCTAAAGTATCTTTTACGTATAGTAGTCCATCTTTTCCAGAGTACCTTACTTTAACAGTATCAAAGAACTAGCATGAAATATATTTTTCTTCTCCTTTCCCACCAATCTCCAAGAGGGGAAGGGAACATATCTCCACTGGTTTGAAATATGTCTCCTCCCTTAGCATACAAAAGTGGAAAAATTTGTTTGCGGTTTAAAAATTAACTTTAAAATTCCCTGTTACACTAATAAAGCTCACTATTTATTGTTTACTATCGAAAGCACTATGTGAAATCCTTTATGTACGTTATTTTATTTAATTACTGTACATATTTTATAGACAAAGAAAGAGGTCCGGGGAGGTTAAGTAGCTTGTAAAGTCACATAGCTGATATTTGAACTCAGGTCAGTCTAACTCCAAATTTCATTAATTCAGCAACATGCTATACTACCTCTCTTTTTCAGTACTCTTTACTTAATTTGTGTAATTTAATTAAACATTTGGCAATGTAGCATAGTGGATATAATGGCTCTAGCACCAGACCTGGGTTTGAATCTGAACTTGTTCTCTTGCTAGTGGTATGACTTTGAACACAAATGCATCATTAAATGAATGAATGAATAACATGTCCCACAGGAATGTGGTGAAGATTAGATGTGAACATTCTCAGCATATAGCAGATGCTAGATGAAAGTGTTTTTCCCTCTGTTCTTCTTCTTCCATGTGTTTAGCTTGTTTTCCCAAGGAGACTACAAATACCTTACGGAGAAAGACCATACGTTTGATTTCTTGTATAGCCTCGAATTCATACACAGTGCTAGGCACATGATAGTAGGGCAATTACAACTTTTGGTATGGACTTAAGGAAAGTATTTTGTATTAAAATTTGACAATTGCAAAATAGTTTGAGAGATGGTTCTCCACTTTAAATGCAAATAATTAACTAGCAAAGTGCCAACTTGGTCCTCTTCCTTTGTAGTATGTGACAATAGTATAAGTTTATTTCTAAATGCTTTAGCAAATATTTTCTAGCTTCTAACTTGGGAGATGAGTAATTTTTTCTGAAAGCATTTTCATTTTACTTACTTTTGTATCCTCTACCAAAACGAGAATTGGCTTTTCATCTGAGAATAACTTTGGAAAGCCTTGGCTGGACATATTTAGGGCATTTAAAAAAAGTTTTATTGTAAATTTGCTCAAGTTCCTTGTAGATTCTGGATGTTAGATCTTTGTCAGATGGGTAGATTGCAAAAATTTTCTCCGATTTTGTAGGTGGCCTGTTCACTCTGATTATAAATTTTTTTTTTTTTTTTGCTATGCTGAAGCACTTTAGTTTAATTAGATCCCAATTTGTCAATTTTGGCCTTTGTTGCAGTTGCTTTTGGCGTTTTTGCCATGAAGTCTTTGCCCATGCCTATGTCCTGAATAGTATTGCCTAGGTTTTCTTCTAGGATTTTTATGGTTTGGGTTTTACATTTAAGTCTTTAATCCATCTTGACTTAATTTTTGTATAAGGTGTAAGGACGGGGTTCAGTTTCAGTTTTCTGCATATGGCTAGCCAGTTTTCTCAGTACCATTTATTGAATAGGAATTCCTTTTTTCATTGCTTGTTTTTGTCAGGCTTGTTGAAGATCAGATGATGGTAGATGTGTGGCATTACTTCTGAGGCCCCTGTTCTGTTCCATTGGTCTATATATCTGTTTTGGTAAGGGTACCATCCCGTTTTGGTTACTGTAGCCTTGTAGTATAGTTTGAAGTCAAGTAGCATGATGCCTTCAGCTTTGCTCTTTTTACTTAGGATTGTCTTGGCTATATGGGCTCTTTTTTGGTTCAGTATGAGATGTAAAGTAGATTTTTCTAATTCTGTTAAGAATATCAATGGTAGTTTGATGGGAATACCATTGAATCTATGAATTACTTTGGGCAGTATGGCCATTCTCATGATATTGATTCTTCCTATCCATAAGGATGGAATGTTTTTCCATTTGTTTATGTCCTCTCTTATTTCCTTGAGCAGTGGTTTATAGTTCTCCTTGAAGAGGTCCTTCACATACCTTGTTACTGAATTCCTAGGTATTTTATTCTCTTTGTAGCAATTGTGAATGGCTTTTCATTCATGATTTGGCTCTCTGCTTGTCTATTGTTGGTGTACAGGAATACTTGTGATTTTTGCATGTTAATTTTGTATCCTGAGACTTTGTGAAAGTTGCTTATCAGCTTAAGGAGTTTTTGGGCTGAGATGATGAGGTTTTCTTTTTATTTTATTTTATTTATTTATTTTTTGTACTTTAAGTTCTGGAGTACATGTGCAGGTTGTACAGGATTGTCACAGAGGTATACACATGCCGTGGTGGTTTGCTGCATCCATCCCCCCATCACTTATATTAGGTGTTTCTCCTAATGTTATCCCTCCCCTATCTCCCCATCCGCTGATATCCCTCCCCAACAGGCCCCAGTGTGTGATGTTCCCTTCCCTGTGTCCACGTGTTCTTATTGTTCAATACCCACTTATGAATGAGAACATGCGGTGTTTGGTTTTCTGTTCTTGTGTCAGTTTGCTGAGAATGATGGTTTCCACTTCATCCATGTTCCTGCAAAGGACATGAATTCATTCTTTTTTATGACTGCAGAGGTTTTCTAAATATAGAACCATGTCATCTGCAAACAGAGACAACTTGACTTCCTCTCTTCCTATTTGAATACATTTTATTTCCTTCTCTTGCCTGATTTCCCTGGCCAGAACTTCCAATACGGTGTTGAATAGGAGTGGTGAGAGAGGGTGTTCTTGTCTTATACCAGTTTTCAAAGGGAATGCTTCTTCCAGCTTTTGCCCATTCAATATGATGTTGGCTGTGAGTCTGTCTTAAATAGCTCTTATTATTTTGAGATATATTCCATCAATACCTAGTTTCTTGAGAGTTTTTAACATGTTGAATTTGGTCAAAGGCCTTTTCTGCATCTATTGAGATGATCATGTGGTTTTTGTCTTTGGTTCTGTTTATGTGATGGATTACACTCGTTGATTTGAGTATATTGAACTAGCCCTGCATCCCAGGGTTGAAGCTGACTTGATCATGGTGGATAAGTTTTTTGATGTCCTGCTGGATTTGATTTGCTGGTACTTTATTGAGGATTTTTATATCAATGTTCTTCAGGGATATTGGCCTGAAGTTTTTGTTGTTGTTGCTGTGTCTCTGCAACAACCCCATCAAAAAGTGAGCAAAGGATATGAACAGACACTTCTCAAAAGAAGACATTTATGTGGCCAACAAACATATGAAGAAAAGCTCAACATCACTGATCATTAGAGAAATGCAACTCAAAACCACAATGAGATACCATCTCATGCCAGTCAGAATGGCGATTATTAAGAAGTCAAGAAACCATAAATGTTGGTGAGGCTGTGGAGAAATAGGAACACTTTTACACTGTTGGTGGGAATGTAAATTAGTTCAACCATTGTGCAAGACAGTGTGGTGATTCCTCAAGGATATCAACTAGAAATACCATTTGACCCAGCAATCCCAGTGCTGGGTATATACCCAAAGGAATATAAATCATTCTACTATAAAGACACACGCACACGTGTGTTTATTGCAGCACTACTTACAATAAAAAAGACATAAAACCAATCTGAATCCCCATCAATGATAGACTGGATAAAGAAAATGTGGTACATATATGCCACAGGATACTATACAGCCATAAAAAGGAATGAGATCATGTCCTTTTCAGGGCCGTGAATCACGGTGGAAGCCATCATCTTCAGCAAACTAACACAGGAATAGAAAACCAAACACCGTATGTTCTCAGTCCTAAGTGGGAGTTGAACAATGAGAACGCATGGACACAAGGAGGGAAACAACACACACTGGGGCCTGTCGGGGGTAGGAGCAAGGAGAGGGAATCTAGATGATGGATCAATAGGAGCAGCAGAGAGAGAGATCCAAGATGGCCGATTAACAACAGCTCAGGATTGTAGCTCCCAGTGAAAGCGCAGAGAGCAAGTGGACGCCGCACTTTCAGACGAATTTTTGTTGCCCACAGACTAGGAGATTCCCGGCGGAGGAGCCACAC
>CAUYLG010052005.1:0-42426 GCA_963573385.1 Cacajao melanocephalus | reverse complement strand
ACGATCTCGGCTCACTGCAACCTCTGCCTCCCCAGTTCAAGCGATTCTCCTGCCTCAGCGTCCGGAATAGCTGGGATTATAGGCATGCACCACCACGCCCAGCTAATTTTGTATTTTTGGTAGAGATGGGGTTTCTCCATGTTGATCAGGCTGGTCTCGAACTCCCGACTTCAGGTGATCTGCCCACCTTGGCCTCCCAAAGTGCTGGGATTACAGGCATGACCCACTACGCCCGGCCTTAGACTATCTTTTTAGAACAGTTAGATTTACAGAAAACTTGGGCAGATTGTATGATTTCCAATTTTCTCCCTTGGCATGCAGTTTCTGCTATTATTAAGATCTTACATTAGGGTGGTACATTTGTTACAATTAATGAACCAGTATTGGTACAACAATATTGACTAACATTGACACTTTATTAAAATGTCCTTCGTTGGTACCTTATGTCCTTTTTCTGTTCTAGGATCCCATCCAGGATGCCAAACTACATTGAGTCATTTCTCTTTGGTTTCCTCTGGGCTGTGACTGTTTCTCAGGCTTCCTTTGCTTTTGATGACTTTGACAATTCTGAGGGTCACTGGTCAAGTGCATTGTAGGACGTGACTCTGTTGGGATTTGTCTGACGTTCTCCCGATTAGACTGGAGTGATGGGTTTTAGGGGAGAAGATCACAGAGGCAAGTGCCGATTTCATCACATCACATCCAGAGGATACAATCAGCATGATTCATTGCTGTTGACGTTGACGGGACTGGGTTTTCCATCCCTTTGATGCCCTCCCATGCAGCACAGTGTCAAGGCCTGGTGATTGGAGCTATGTTCTCTCTGCTCCTCGAGACAAGCATATAAATCCATCCACCAGCACTTTCAGGTGAGGACAGGTCATGGGGTAGCACAGAGACTTTTCCAATAGGAGAATCTTAATGAAGTGAACATGAAACAGAATGTGCTGTGTCCAAATCAGTGCCAATGACAGGTAACAGGTGCCCTTGGAGTCTGGAGAAAGGGGTCTACATGGAGTGGTATCTGGACAAAGATAGCATTTCTTAACCTTGGCTGCACATTGGAATTAGTGGGGGAGATTCTCAGAATTACCGATGCCTTGGCTGCACCCCCTGTGTTTAGAACTGAATGTGGCTTAGTTGATTTCCAGGCATCTTTTTTCTTTTCTTTCTTTTCTTTCTTTATTTTTTTTTCTGAAGCTCTCCATGTGATCCTAAGGTACAACCAGGGTTGAGAACTGGAATAAACAAGGAATGGGGGAAGGACATTGTAAGTAGAAGGAGCATAATCTACAAAGGCATGCAGATAGATACACACGTGGCAGAAGACAGAAAGTAGACCGTCTTAGCTGAAAATAATAAGAAGAAACTGGAGGGGTAGAAAAGGGGTATGCTTAGAGGTTTTCATATGCCACAAAAAGTTTGGATTTTAAAAAACGAAATAGGACATAGAGGCACCACTGAATGCCTTTGAGTTTGGGAGGGAGGTATTCAGAATACACTTTAGAAAGGTTAGTCATGCAGCCATCATTGTCCAGGACAGAGGAGAAGGAAGAGGTTAAAGATGGGTCCAACTACTGCACTATTAGGTGGGTTATCCAGAGGAGCAATGGAAAGGAAGTTCCGGTTACAGAGATACTGCAGGGGCAAGCATGGCTAGGACTTTGCCACAGATGCAGTGTGGCGGTGGGGAAGGAGAGAGGAACCCCTGGAAACTTGGTGGGGCTGTAAGCTCCGTCAGGCAGGGAGGCCGGGACTGTGTCTGTCTTGCCCATTGCAGTGCCCTCAATGATGAGTGAAGTGCCTGGAAAACAAAAGGCCATCAGTAAATATTTGTGAATTTGGTTACCGGAAGGATAAGGGTGCCATTGTTTCCAAAATTATACCTTGTTCCAAAATTACTCTCTTTCTCCACCTAAATGCAGGCAAATTTTTCTGCTGTAGAAAACAATCTGATTAAATAACTCAGGCCAAGATATAAATGATTGTTATGATTGGGAGTATTTCTCTTGCAGTGATGTCGTGACATTTAAACGTCTCTCCTTGGGAAGAATTGTGGAGGCAGATACATTTTTGAGTAGGGGTGGTCTTTATTTTGATTCTACACCCTCATCTGATTCTGAGCCATACCAGAAAAAAAGGTGATCTGCAGCTTTGCAGCCCGATGGTGAAAGGCTGCCAGCTAGTAGTTCTATTGGCATCCCCTGTGAGCTGAGCTCCAGTGGGCAGGATAACCTACAGCTGGTCTGGGACTCCATCCAGCGCTCAGCACAAGTGCACTGGTATTCTGCTGGGCAAAGGGCAGCAGGGCACCCAGCAGCTGTGAGATGAACAGAGGCTCAGGAGGGAGTGTGCCTGTGCTGATGCCAGAGCTCAGCTGGGAGTGATGGGGTGTCTCTGGGAACAGCTGGGATCCGACAGTGGTTAACAGACATGCCAGGACCCCTGCTCCTAACAGGCCCGGGGTCCCAGCCTTACCCAATCTCACTCATAGTCAGCAGAACAGAGTTGGGCAAGAAAATGTGAAAGGGGGAAAAGGGGATAATTCATGCCTAAGTTTTAAAAGCTGTATTCTGGGTTATTCTCCTCCGGTCTGGGTAAGAACACCTTCATCAGGTAAGCCCAGCTTGGTCAGGAATTAGGGTCAACATTTTTTTTCCCACCACTTAAACCCTTCAAGGTTCTATTTCCAATTCTTTTGGGTATATATCCAGAGATGGAATTGCTGTATCATATGGGAATTCTATTTTTATTCTTTTAAGGACCCACACTACTGTTTTCCACAGCAGCTGTGCCATTTCTATTCCTATTAACAGTACACAGTGGTTCCAGTTTCTCCACATCCTCACCCGAATTTGTTATTTTCTTTCTTTTTTTTTTTTTTATGGTAGCCATCCTAATGGATGTGAGGTGGCATCTCATGGTAGTTTTGATTTGCATTTTCCTAATTATTAGTGAGGTTGCACATCTTTTCATGTGCCTATTGGCCATTTGCGTGCTTATTGGCCATTCATGTGCTTATTGGCCATCTCCATCTTCTTTGGAGAAATGTTAGTTTAAGTTGTTTGCTCATTTTTGAATCGGATTGTTTGGTTTTTTGTTGTTGTTTTTAGGAGCTCTCTATTAATTCCTTATCAGATATATGATTTGAAAATATTTGCTCCCATTTTGTGG
The DNA here is from genome assembly GCA_963573385.1 of Cacajao melanocephalus. Taxonomy (NCBI): domain Eukaryota; kingdom Metazoa; phylum Chordata; class Mammalia; order Primates; family Pitheciidae; genus Cacajao; species Cacajao melanocephalus. The sequence continues at coordinate 39,252 of CAUYLG010052005.1, read as the reverse complement.
TATTTTTACTCTGTTGATAGTGTCTTTTGATGCACAAAAGTTTAAAATTTTTGTAAAGTCCAGTTTGTCTATTTTTTTTCTTTTGTTGCTTGTGCCTTTATTTAAGAAACTATGGCCAGATCCAATGTCATAAAGCTTTTGCTCTGTTTTCTTTTAAGAATTTTAAGTTTTAGGTCTTACATGTAGGTCATGGATCCAGTTTGGTTAAATTTTGTATATGGCATTAAGTAAGGGTCTACCTTTATTCTTTTGCATGTATACATCTAGTTTTCCTGGCACTGTTTGTTGAAAAGACTGTCTTTCCCCCACTGAATGATCTTGGCACCCAAGTCAGAAACCTTTTGACCATACATGTGAGGGTTATTTCTGGACTTTACCCTACTCTATTGGTGAATATATCTCTGTTCTTACATCACACACTGTTTTGATACTGCAGCCTTGTAGTAAAATTTGAAATCAGGAAGCATGAGTCCTTCAGCTTTGTTCTTTTCCAGGATATTTTTGGCTATCCAAGGTCCCTTGAGATTCCATATGAATTTTAGCATAGATTTTTCTATTTCTACAAAAAAATGTCATTGAGATTTTGATAGGGATTGCATTAAATCTATAGATAATTTTGGGTAGTGTTAATTTCTTAAAAAATTTCGTCTTTCAATCTAGAAACATGGACTATTTTTTCTATTTGTTTATATCTTCTTTAATTTCTTCGAGAAATGTTTTTTTTTTAATTTTTATTATATTTTATGTTTTTGTATGAGTTTCTTACTTTCTTGGTTAATTTCTAAATATTTTATTCCTTTTGATATTATGATATGGAGTTGTTTTTTAGTTTCCTCTTCAGATTTTTTACTGTTGATGTATAGAAATGCAATTGTATTTTGTGTGTCAACCTTGTATCCTGCTACATTGCAGAATTTACTAGTTCTTACAGTTTTTATGTGTGATCTTTAGGGTTTTCCGCGTATAAGATGATACCATCTGTGAACAGAGATCATTTTACCTCTTCCTTTGCAATTTGGATGCCTTTTACTTATTTGTTTATTTTGCATAATTGCTCTGGCTAGGACTTCCAGTACTATGTTAAATAGGAATGGTGAAAGTGGGCATCCTTGCCTTGTTCCTGATGTTAGAGGAAAAGCTTTAAGTCTTTCACCATTGAGTATGATGTTTGCTGTGCGGTTTTTTTTTTTTTTAACGTAAGGCTTGTATTCCTAATTTGTTGAATGTTTTCCTCACAGGAGGATGTTGATGTCAAATGCTTTTTATGCATCAGTTGAGATGATCATATGGTTTTTTCCTCTGTTTTGTTAATGTGGTATATTATATTGATTGATTTTCATATGTTGAACCATCTATGCATTCTAGGAACAAATTGGGGCCTCCAATTGTATTTCCCTTAGTCCCTGTCCATTTCCACACATGCCAGGGAGGCAGCAAGAAAGAGTAGAAGGAGCATAGAATCAGCAGAATCAGTGACAATTCTGGGTGTGCTTTTGTTAGCTGTTGGGCCTTGGGCAATAGCATAAGCCTGAACCTCTTCTTTTCTAATCTGTAAAATGGCAGTAATAACCAATATCTCACGGAGTTGTGATGTTTCTTTGAGCTAATGCTTGTAATGTTGTCTGGTGAATAAGATGTCTTATAAATGTTTGGTGTTATTAACACCATCACATCATCATCATCATCATCCACTTTGGCTAATGTGGGCAGGGAACAGGAATATGTCGCATGTAAGATGCAGCAGCTCCCCTTTCTCTCTTTACAGTCACAGATACACTGAAGGGCCCAGGGCTGGGGGACAAGAGTCCCTGTCTTGATACATCTTGCCCTGACCTCCTCAACCCAAGGAGGCAGGAGGAACAGGGTCATCTTAGGAACAGCACTTTGGCTTTGCAGAAGTCCATTTGGCCCTGCCTGTGTTCCTCAGGGCCCAACCCTTCTAGAGAGATACCCTGAAGGGGCCCTTTGTGGGAGGCAGTGGCTTCTCCTTGAATGACCTTGGTGAAGGAATGAAGGAAGAAGATTGGGCATGGTGACCAGAGGAGGAGGCTGAGGACCCTGTGGGCTGGGCCCCAGTCTGGGATAGCCGCAGGCTCCTGGCCTCTGTCCAGCAGAGACACTGTGTCTTCTGGGAAGTGGCCCTGCAGCCAGGGAAGGGCGTGAGATGTTTGCTCCCAGGAACAGCAGCTGTCTGTTGGCTTTTCCTTCTTAGACCCTGCCCTGGTGCATTTTCCTGTCTATTTTTTGGTGCATCTGTGTGAGTGCAGCACGCAGGGCATGGTGGGGGCCTCACAGGGAGGAGGATGATGTGAGGGCTTGCTCGATGCTTTCTCCAAAGCCAGTTCTCTTCTCTCAGCAGCCTCCACCTCTCCTGGCTTCACCAGCTGTGCCCCTCCTTCCCATTTTCCAGCTCAGTTTCTGTGGGGCTTGGCCCCTGGGCCAGCTTCTCCCATCTTGAAGGCTTTTGCTTTGTTTCCTTTGCCTGCCTCTTCCTCTTCTTCTGGGGGCATCCCCCTTTCAGTTTCTCCTCCTCCAGGCTTTCTCTCCTCTTCTGCTGCCTCATGTCCTCTGTCCGTCTTACTTCTGTGTCTCTTGTGGGGGTAACCTCAGTTTGGGCCTGGGAATATGTGTCCTGTGCTCCAGCTGTCGCAGCCAGATGTGCCGTCCTTGGGCCACCCATCTGCAGCTCTGGGTGACACAGGCTGTTTGTCTTGAGGCAGAAAAAAGCAGTGGCTGGGAGCCGGTGTCAGCTGTGGGCCGAGGCCTCACCATACCCTCTGACCGCACAAGGCCCCTGGAGCCTTCCAGTGGTTAGAGGACAATACTAGGAGGAAGGAAGGGAAGGGAAGGGGGAGGAGGTAACTGGGGCCCTCTCCCTAGCCCCATCTCTGTTTCTCTTCCCATTTTGCTGGAAAAGGTAGAAATGAAGGAGGAAGCCAAGGACAGAGTCGGGGAGTGATATAGTAATGATACTAACAGGTGATGCTTAACCAGCAATTACTATTCGCCAGGCACTATGCTCAGCTCCGTACACAGGCTCTCTCTTTCCATTGCAAATGACAGCAACAGAACTCCATCTAGTTTAGGTGAAGCAGGGGCATCAGTTCACAGAGCCAACCTCAGGAAGGGCGAGGACCTCTGGTTTGGGAACACAGGGGCTTGAGGCATAGCTAGGAAGCTCTCCTGGCCCCTCCTCCCTGCCTCTCTCCCCTGCCAGCTCTGTACCTGTCAGCTGCTGGTCGACTTCTTCCCAGACAGACTCCTCCCCTCATCTGGCAGATGAGGTCTTTCTACCAGGTCTTTTAGCTACAGTGGAGGAGCTGCGATTGGCCGGCTCCCATAGACCAGCAGGGTTAGAGTGGGGGTGGAGCAGGCTACCTTCCAAAAGGAGATGCCACCCACAGAAGAGGTGACTAATGTGGGCACAGAGGCCACCTCATCTGACCCCCACTGCTCCCGAGATGCATGCTATGATTCCCATCTTGCAGTTGCAGAAGCAAGACTCTGAGAAGCCAAGTAACACTCCTGAGGCCACAAAGCCACTATAGGCAGAGAGGAGGGAGAGCTGAGTGCTCAGAGCAAGGACCCTGGAGCCAGGTTGCTTGGGATTGAATCTGGGCTCTGTTACTTTCTAGTTTTGGGATTTGGGGCAGGTTACTTAACCTTTCTGGCCTGAGTCTGCCCATCTGTGTTATGGGAATGATCACAATAATAGCTGCTTCCTAGAACTGTTGTAAGGGTAGAATGAGTTAAATACGTAAACCATTTAGAACAACACTTGGCATGGCATGAGCACCTTGTGAATGTTACATATTGTTATCAGGGTGTTTTACAGTTTACAAAGAACCTTCACATGTGTTATCTTACCTGACCTTGATCATAGCCTTGGAAAGTGGACAGGGGAATGGACTGGCTGATTCTGCACTGATTCTGCACTGCCTGCTCTCACCCTCGGCCTAATCAGGTGCAGGGTTCTGCAGCCTGTTTTTAAAAATCCCCCACCCAAGTAAACAGCTCTCTGTCCAAAAAGGGAATATTGATTCTCTCTCAGGGGTGAGTTGGCAGGTTGTACATTCATTCTGCTGTCTCTCTTGTGAGTGAATATGTATGAAGCTAGAGGTGCTGGGAATTTGGTTGATAAATGTTCATCTAGAGGCAAGAGCCCCTAGATTGTGGCTCTCTGTGCAGAGCTCGTTAGACTCTCCCAGGTAGCTGTGTCTTGCAGCCTCAGCCTGCTGGACTGGGATGGGAATGAGAAAACAGGGTGGCAGCTACTTAAGGAAGGTGGGTCCTTCAAAGAGCCACAGTGCAGATGGCCCACCATGGGTCTCTGCCCCCAAGTGGATGTCATTCCTCCCCGTGAGGTGGAGCCCGAGGGCTGGAGTTTGGGGCTGGCCCTGGGATGGAGGCCAACCCCGCCCTCCACCAACAGCCAGGCACACAGAGCAGGGCTAAAGCCCGGAGTCCTGCACTCATTCGCCAGGGGACCTCTCTTTCTCTGCCTCAGTTTCTTTCCCTGTAAAATGGGTTTGATGATAACAAAACACCTTCCGCAGACATGAAGCTCAACTCCTCACTCTCTCACACAGGGGAGCAAACAGGTGATGAGAACAGGCCTTTCCCATGACCCCAGCTGCACAGCGAGGGTGAGTTTGGTGCAGTAGGTACAGCAGGTGGCTATTGCTGTAGCATGGATCTGAGTAGCATACAACCAGACTAAGGATGAAAACAGGGAACCACAGACTGAAAATTATCACAAATTGGTCAGATATTCTGGGAGAGAGGTGGATTCTTTATATTCCTAAGGCCTTAGCAAGTCTTACTGTTTGGGAGGAAAATGCGGGGAGGGCAAAGTGATTTATCTGTGCTGAGGAAGAGCTTTTGGAGACAACGGACTGGTGCCGAAGGCTTTTAAGGCCTCCTTAGGTCTTGGATTTCATGAAAGGGCCATATGTGCACATTGTCAGAGTTACCATTAAGGATTAAGTGAGAATAAATATTTAAAGCACTAAGAATAGTGCCTGGCCTGTATCATTTGTCATGATTATAATTATTACCTCTTGTATCCAATACAGACCCCCAGACAGGGTCTCAGTGTGGGTCTTCATCTCGGAATGTTTAATTCCTCTTAGTTTCTTCTATGGCATCCATAGAAGAGCTTCTGTGATGCAGGCTGACCTCTGTGCCCAGCCTTCTGGTTCAAGGCCGCTGCCTGGCAAGTGTGCAGTGTGAGTCAGGGTGGGCTTTGTAAAGGCACAAGGAGCTCCAACCCTGGAACTCTCTCCCCAGGAGATTCATATTCCCAGCCAGTGGCTCCGCAGTGTCCTGCCAAACTGGGTGTGGCTGGACCTGGGGTCAGGGCACATTGGCTTGGGGTGAGAGGCTCACACAGTGTCTAGGAGACGGGAGCTGTATCTCACAGCTACATGAGTAAACGGGCTTTTGAGCAGCCTCCCAGAAGGGGTCAAAAATGAAGCAGAATCAGCTGGGTATGGTGGCTCATGCCTGTAATCCCAGCACTTTGAGAGGCTGAGGCAGGTGGATCATGAGGAGTGATCCACCAGGAGTTCAAGACCACCCTGGCCAATATGGTGAAACCCCGCCCCTGCTAAAAATACAAAAATTATCTGGGCATGGTGGCTCGTACCTGTAGTCCCAGCTACTTGGGAGGATGAGGCAAGAGAATCACTTGAACCCGGGAGGCAGAGGTTGCAGTGAGCTGAAATTACACCACTGTGCCACTGCACTCAAGCCTGGCAATAGAGTGAGACTTACAGAAACAGAGGATGAACCTGGTCTACGGCGCTGGGGCCCTGTGGCTTGGGAGCTTTGACAGTAGAATGTTTAGGTCACAAAGTTGGGGGTGTGAGGCTGAGTGTGATCCTTACCCCTGTTTCCAAGCTGGTGGTCACATGGGACCCAAGGTGAGGGGAGAAAGCAGTCCTGATATGGAGAGGGAGTGAGGGGTGCTAGACTCAGCCAGGAGGGACCCTGGGAAAGTCTCCCTGGAGCTCTGCTAGACGTACGTCCCCCAAGTGGATGATGACTGTCCTTTTGTCCTTCATTTTCTTTTTAATCCTGCAAGAGAAGTTCAGCCAAAGCATCTGAGACGGGAATCAGAAAAAGGATAGGCAGGCTGGAGAGGAAAAGCTCAGCTGTGTGTGCGTGGGGAGGTAGTTTGGTTGGATGCCAAGGGCACCCGGATGCCCCAGCATGGATAGAGAGCAGGGAGGCACTGGTGTGGGGCTGGGGTGAGGCGCCAAGGAAGATCAAGGAGAAGAACATCAGCCTCTCTAGTACTGAGGCCTCTCTGGGAGCCTTCATCATTTGTCTCATTAAGCATTGTGAGGCTTAAATTCCCATCAAAGTAAAACACATTCCAAAGCCAAGCCCAGGGTTTGGTCATTCTCTGCTGGTTTGTACTAACCACTCCCCCAAGTCCCTTTCATGAGCATGGAGAATACAGAACTGATGGTAAGGCTGGTAGTGTATGAGCGTGGCCCTTTCATGGAAACAGAGGGCTAAGGAGGCCTTAAAAGGCCTTGGGGGCCAGTCCCTTGACTCCAAAAGGTCTCACTTAGCACAAATAGATCAGAAAACTCTCCCCCTATTTTCCTCCCAGACAGTAAGACTTGCTAAGGTCTTAGGAATATAAAGATTCCACCTCTCTCCTAGTACCTCTGACCAGTTTGTCTGTGATAATTTTTAGTCCAGGGCTTCCGTGCTTTCATTCTTAGCCTGACCTTACGCAACGCAGACCCATGTTGCAGCAATAGCCACCAGCACCAAACTCGCCACATCACCAGGGAATAACGGCAAAGACCTGTTCTCATCTATCTGCTCCCCTGTGTGAGAGAGTGAGCAGGTGGGCCCCATGCCTCCTGAAGATCCGTTCTAAACATGACTCCATCTCTCACCTTCCCTGAAGCCAGCACTGTCCCCTCCCATCTCCAGTCCAAGGTCATCTTTCAATTCAAGGAGGCTGTCAGTGGCTTCCCTCCTGCCTTCTCATTTCCCTGACCACCCCATTCCTCAGGGCCTCGCCTTCTTCCCTGGCTCCAGCCGGGCTGCCCCACTTCCCTTTGGCATTGCTCAGCCTTCCTTGCCTCTGTTCCTACCGGCTGCCGCTCTGCCAGCCCTGTCCTGCCCACCCCTAATCCCAGCACATCAAAACAGCAGTCAGGAGTGGGAGGCGTGTGTTCTGAGCCCTGCCCTGCCCCTGAATAACTGGATGAATCAGGTACATCATCTCTCTCTGGGCCCCAAACTTCACAAATAAAAAGCAGGAGCCCAATTATGGTAACCCACTGTAATGAATTCTGTAATGCTAACTCCATCTGGTAGACCTCACATCTTGGATATACTCACTATACACACAGTTGAATCTTTTTTTCATAGACTTCTTGGTTGCAAAGATCTAGATACGTCATAGGCTAAATCATATCCCTTGGCATATAATAATAGTTTGGGTAAACAGTTAAACTAAACTGTGGGGCCCAGGCATTCTGCAACCCCCTAAAAGGTCTCATTTTGGGATGTCCTGTCTGAAGTGAGACCTCATCTTTCTCTGGGGCATCCTGCTAAGATCCAGGCCTGGTGACCCCTCAGGGCTTGTCATCCATGGGCTGAGCCTGCAGGAAAGGAAGCAGGTGGGATGCCAGGGGAGGCGAGGGAAGCTTCGGGAGCAGGGGGAGGGAGGGATGAGGGTGAGATAATGAAGTTTCACTGTAATTTGGAGCCTCTGCATTTTCAAGGGAGGTTGTTTCTGAGTTATTTTCACAATGGAACTGGGTATTCTGATCTACCTCACTGCTGCGTGGAATCAAAAATAATAGAGCATGTTGCTATATCATCAACTAGTGGCTTCTCTTTCTGAACAGTTTTTACCCAGCAATTAAGTGAAATTATGTGACTCAGTATGGGAAGATAATTGCCTGAGAAACTCTTCTGATTGCTTTCTCCTGCACATGCAGCCAGCAACCAAGCAGGAGGAACAGAGAGGAAAATTAACATGGAAGTGCTGCTGCTACCCGAAACCTCAGCTGCTTGCCAATGTGGAGATAAACGAGGGCATGGAAAGGAGAGGAAAAATGAGCGGAAATGAAGTTCGTTCTCATTATACACTCTAGAGGAGGCAGCAACATGTGATTGGTTCCATTCTCTAGATGGGGAGAGTGGTCCAAACGGTCTAGAGGGGAAGAGTTGGGGATAGGGAGGGTGAGGCAGCCAGGGAGCCCCACACTCCAGCAGTGATGATTTCTCCGGTGCCCTGTGTCAGCAAGCCAGGTCCTCAGTCCCCCAGGCAAAGGTCCAGGGCCCAGTGCACATGTGGTGGTGCACGCCCTGTTCCTGTGCCCTCTCCACTCTCCACTCACTTCAGCCTTGCATCTCCCTCCCCCAGTGACTCCTCCCCGCTCTTCCATCTACTCCTTTGACTCTCTCACCCAGAAATGAGATTTATTACTGCCAAGCCTCTTAACCTCCCACCCCAGTCAGCCCCCCGCAGCCCAGCTTCTTCCCTGGAAGGAGGGAGAAAGGAATGTGTGGTCACTGGGAGGGTGAGAAGTGCGGAGGGGTGGTATATGAGATGGAAGGGAAGCCAAGCTGGGAGCAGCAGTGAGACAAAGGGATTCTGTGTCCCTTCAAAGGTTCTGTGTATGTACTTAGCCATACACAGCAGCGCCAATAGTACCACTGATGAAATTTTAAAAAATGGATTTAAGCGCCCCCACTCTGAGGGGGCCCATGCTGAGGTGTGGCTGGTGGGCCCAGGTTAGGACAGCAGCTTGGAGGAGTTGAGAGTTGGTCACTTTTCAAATTTGTGAACAGTATTTCTTTTCATACTGTAACTTGATCAGAAATGTTTTCTTTAGAATACAAAGGCAGGTCTTAACTCTTTAGCTTGGCACGCAAGAGCCTCTGCAATCTGATTCCAGCCATCTTCTCTGAATTCTCACCACCCACCCCGTCATGCTTTACTCCAACTGGGTTGTTCACTGTTTTGGAAGTATCTTACGCTAGAAATGGCAGATACTTGGTAGGTGGCTGTCACAGCTCCCTTCTAGGCTGTGCAGATATTACTGGTGGATGAAGGCCATCTTCTGCTGAACCTCATTTGGAAAAGCCACTTTGGATAGCTACTATTGAATGAAATGCCTTAAGGCTCAACTTGAACTGATCTTGAACTTGAACGGAATCCCATTTTTTATTCCTACTTTCTGTTTCCCCTCTCACTGCTTTTGCTCATGCTGGCTTCTCTGCCAGAATGCCTTTCCTCTTCTCTCTCCCTCCCCATGTCTATCAGAATCCTACCCTGCTCTCAAGGTGCAGCTGGAATGTCAGCTCCTCCATGGAAACTTCCGTGGCTCCCTGTTGAGCTCTCTGCTCCCCTTCTTTCTGTCTTTCTGGACTATTGTTGTATATGGCGTCTCTACCTCTTGAGAAGTTCTTTTCATATTTACTGATGGATCAGAGCCCTTTGCCGCCAAACCTTACCTCTCCTTGGTAGCTGAGGCTGTGTCTTGTTCATTTACTTATCCTTTGCAGAGCCCAGAGTAGTATAGGCCTTTTTATGAATTCGGCTTTTGCTTGTGGCGTGAATTTGAACCTAAGCATCTATGGAGGTGATTGTTGGGATTTGAGGGAAGGCACAGCGGTGACCTGAACTGCTGCCCATTGTGTCTGGTGGCTAGGAGCCCTTGTCTTTTGCTTTTCCTATTCCCAGGGGCAGGAGGAGCCCTATTGCCAGCACTGCAATTCTCTTCCGGCTAGAGCTGGTCAAGGGGCCACTGTGGGAAGCCTGGTCCGTTTGTCCTTCCCTCTGTCACCTTACGTGGATATTCACACCATGGCCCCTAAGATTTGAAGGCTTTACTGTGTAGTTTCATCTTCCTCCCACATTTTGAGTCCAGTCTCCCCACTGGTGAGCGAGGAGCAGGTGTAATTTGTAGGTGGGGCTTGGGCTAGGAAGTAGCAGTAAACTGGAGAAAGAAAGAAGGAGAGAAGGAGGGAGATGCTCAAAACTGACTTTATTTCATACTTTGACTGAAGATATTTAGGACTGTATGACTGTCTGAATCATAAGGGGACTTTCCACTATAAAATAATTGATTCCAGGTTTGTTGTTTACATGACTTGGTTTAAAGAAGGAATGAAAATCAATCATCAGTCACCATTACTCTCCCCATGCCAAATACTACCAAAAAGACAAAACAAAACAAAAAAACCCATGAGATAAAACTAGCACTGGGCCAGGTGTGGTGGCTCATGCCTGTAATCCCAACACTTCAGGAGGCCAAGGCAGGGGGATCACTTGAGGTCAGGAGTTCAAGACCCAGCCTGGCCAACATGGTGAAACCCTGTCTCTACTGAAAATACAAAAATTAGCTGGGCATGGTGGTGCATGCTTATAGTCCCAGCTACTAGGGAGGCTGAGGTGGTAGGATCACTTGAACCCAGGAGGCAGAGGATGCAATGAGCTCAGATCCTGCCACTGTACTCCAGTCTAAGTGACACAGTGAGACTCTATCTCAAACAAAATGAAACAAACAAAACAAAGCAAAACAAAACAGAAACTAGCACTAGAGTATGTGAAGCATAGCCAGAATTTAAGCCGTCGTTGCTCTTAGAATGAACACCTGTTGACATTACTGCGTTCTGTAGGCTAATCAGCATTGGGCCCAGCAAGGTTGGGAAACCAAACCTGAGACTACCTGCATGAAGCCAAGAACCCTTGAGAGGGGCTAAAGTGATCTCAGGTTGGCATCTGCTGCCCCCAGCCTCCATGAAAAAGCGAAATAAATCCTCTCTGAAAGAAAATGTCCTATTTTCAGACTGCCAATTTCTCGCAGATTAAAATCTAGCAAATATGAGCTCACAATCAAATACATTACCAAACACAAGTCACTGTGATTGAGAGGCAGAGAAGCAAAAAGTAGATTTTGACCGCCAAGGATTTAAGCGTTTGGAATTATCAGATACAGAATATAAAATAACTGTAAGAAATGTAGAAAGAAATGAGAGATGAGGACACAAAATGAGCACACAACAAGACTAACACAAATTACAGGCAACTTCAAAAGGAACCAGTAGAACCTTTAGAAATTAATAATATAACCATCAAAATACAAAAGTAAATGAATGGAGTAAGCAGCAAATAAACACAGTTAGAAAGGAAGTCAGCAAATGGAAAACAAATCTGAAACAATTACCCAGAATGTGGCACAGAGAAACAAGGAAGTGGAAAATATGAAAGAGCAGTTAAGTGATATGGAGAATAGAAAGAGGATGTCTAACTTGCTTCTAGTCACAGTCTCAGAAAGAGAAAATGGGGAGAATGGATAACAGTCCATATTTGAAGAGATAATGGCTTAGAGTTTTCCATGACAATGAAAAGCATGAACCTATATGTAAAGGACTTTCAAGTCTGATGAAACCCACAACAATCAGTTCTATGTTGTGTTTCAGACTTATGATGAAACCCACAACAGCAAACACAAAAAGAAGAAAATAAAAAAAGGCAGAGAAGAAAGATAGGACATCTATAAAGGAATGATGATATAAGCAGCAGACTTCTCAATAGCAACCGTAGGAGCCAGATAGCAGTGGAATAACATCTTTAAAGTGCAAAGCAAAAATAATTATCAGCCTAGAATAGTGTACATAGCCAAATTACCTTTCAAGGATAGGATGGTATTAGTGTTCTATTGCTGCATTACAAATGATCGCAGACCCAGCAGCTTAAAGCAACACACATTTATTAGGTCATGGTTTCTTTAGGTCAGAGGTCTGGCACAGCTTAGCTGAATGCTTTGCTTCAGTGTCACACCAAGCTACAGTCTAGGTGCTGGCTAAGGTTGTGGTCTGATAAGGGAATTGACTGGAGAAAGATCTGCCTCCAGACTCCCTCAGGTTGCTGGCAGAATTCATCTCCTTGTGGCAGAAGAACTGAGGTTCCCATCTTCTTGCTGGCTTCTGGCCGGGGCGGCTGTCAGCTGCTAGAGGCTTCTCACAATTCCCTATTCTGTGCTTCTCTCCGTGGTCTGTCTCATGACATAGCAGCTTGCTTTCTCAAGCTGGCAAGGGAGAAAATTCTCTAGCTCCAGCCTGCAAGATTGAGTCTTATATGATATAACACCATCATTTGAGAGCTGTCCCATCACTTTTGCCACATTCTGTTGGCTAGAAGCATGTTGCAGCTCCTGCTGGTATTGAAAGGAAAGAGATTACTCAAAGCCTTGAACACTAGAAGGTTGGAATGATTGGGGATCGCCTTAGGGTCTTTTGCCACAAAGGTGAAATGAAGACATTTCCAAATAAACAAAAACAGAGTTTCTGTCTAATAGATCTTCATTAAAGAAAATTTTGAAAGCTGTTCTTCAGGAATAAAGAAAATGGCTTGAAGGATGACTAACATTCCAAAACAATGGTGAGCAAATCAGTACATATGTTGTAAATTCGTTATCTATTGCTGCATAGTAAATTACTTCCAAACTCAGCAGCCTAAAGCCGCAAACGTTTGATATTTCACACAGTTTCTGAGGGTCTGGAATCAGGGAGGATCTTCACTGCGTGGTTCTGGCTCGAGGTCTTTCGTGAAGCCGGAAGATCTGTTTCCAAGCTCACTTACGTGGTTCATGGCAGGACGTATTTCCTAGCAGGCTTTTGGAGTGAGCCCCCGACATGGGCCTCTCCACAGAGGTGCCTTAGTATCCTTAAGACAGAGCAGCTAGCTTGACTCAGAACAAGCAATCAGAGAGAGAAAGAGAGGCAGAGAGAGAGAGAGGAAGAGAGAGAGAGGGGCAGAGAGAGAGAGGCAGAGAGAGAGAGAGGAAGAGAGAGAGAGAGGCTGTGGTGCCTTTTATCACCTAGTATTGGAAGTGACGTAGCCTTACTTCTGCCATATTTTGCTGGTCATACAGACCAACCCTGGCGCAATGTGGGAGGGAACTGTACAAGGATCTGAATACCAGGAGATACTGGGAGCTATCTTGCAGGCTCGCTGCCACACACATGGGTGAATTCAAACAAACACAGTTTTCATGAAGTACAAATAGTACTATCTATTTTATAGAATTTAAAAAAGACAGAACTGAAATATTGTCCAATAATAACATATGTATCAGGAAGGGGGTGATTCGTATTTTTGTATTTTCAAGGAGGGTATTCTGCCTAATAACTACTATAGGCATTAACTGAATTTTTTAAGTCTTTTTTACATTGAATACACATGGAAAAATCACAAAGATAACCACTAAGAGATTAGAAATAGTTTCTATAATTTCTAAACCAGCAGAAAGAGAAAAGGAACAAGGAAAAAAAATAACTAGGCTGGGGGCAGTGGCTCATGCCTGTAATCAAAGCACTTTGGAACGCCAAGGTGGGCAGATCGCCTGAGCCCAGGAGTTTGAGACCAGCCTAGGTAACATAGTGAGACCCCCCGCTCTTCTAAAATAAAAATAACTATTAAAAAAAAAAGGACAAGAAAAGAAAAAGAAACAAGCACATTCTTGTAGGGAAAAAACAGAAGGCAGAAAGCAGACCAAATATATCAGTAGTCACAGTGAGTAAATTAAATGGGGTAAACTTGGCAATTAATACAGAAAGCCTGACAGTTAATACAGAAATTTTCAAAAATCCATCTCTTTGCTGTTTATAAGATGTACAGACAACACATAAGGACACAGAAAGGTAGAGAGTAACATAGAATTTAAGACAAGGAGGATCACTGTATAATTCTGAAAGACCCAACTCATAGGACAATAACAGTTTTAAACTTTCTGTTAGCATATTCTAAGAGACATGTTATCAGCCAGCTTCAGGTCTGTTCTGCCCTTGCTCAGTAAATCAATCACTGTGACACAGATTTTGCAAAAGAGAAAAGATTTATTCAGAAGGCCACCAAGCAAGGAGGCAGGAGAACAGCTCTCAAATCTGCCTCCCCAAAGATAAGGCTTAGGGATATTTACAGGTAAGGGAAATGGGGTGGTCGGAGGTGTAGGAAAAGGTGATTGGCAGTGAGGAAAAATGAAATAGCAGATTGATTCTGAGCAAACGTAGTCAGGGTTCACGGTGTTCCATAGGTCGTTAGGAAATGGCATTAGTGTGACCTGAGGGTGGCGTTTTTAGCCCTCTGATGTCAAAAGGCTACCCTTCTGGGCACTTGCATGCGCCAGGTTGAAGGGACGGTGGTCTCATCCTGTTTGAACTGCACAGGAGCTAGCCCAAATTCCTGAAAAACAACTGAAGTAACTATTACCATGGTAACCTATGTATGTTGTCTATAAAGTAGCCAGTGAAGGTTAAGTTTCAGCATTCAGTGGTGAGGCCTTCAGCTACCATGGCCTTCAGCTTCATGGAAAAAGGAAAAAACAAACAAACAAACAAGTGACCAAAAGCAGGCAGTGCAGGCAGTCCTGATCAAATTAACCCCTCGGTTTCAAACATGAGGATACAATTATAAATTCTTCCGCGTAGTGGTAGATTTTAAAGTGCCTGTCTTGATTTTTGGTAGGTTAAACAGTCACAAAAAAAGAGAAATTTAAACACAGTTGATACTCTTAATTTGTAGGCATATAGAACTTTCTTCCCAACTGTGAAGGAATTCACAATTTTCTAAGCATGCATGGAATATAATTCTTTTAATAACTGACCATGTACTAGGTCGTAAAGCAAGTCTCTCAATATGTTTCAAGGCATCAGTACATCATACAGACCATGTTTTCTGACATTGGTGCACTTTAGTTAGAAGTCAATAACAATAGCAAATAAAAATCACTATATAGTTGGACATTTGAGACATGTACTTCTTAATGAATAGGTAAAGTAGAAGTTGTAATGAAAGTTAAAAGTAGAATACTGAGAGCTAAACAATAATTCAACTATGATGGAGTACTTTCACTCCATTGTAGAAGCTTTGAAGTATAGTTTTTGATTATTGTTTAGTTCTTAGTATTAGACTTTAAAAGCACTTAGAAGGAACATTACAGTCTTAAATGCTTATATTGGAAAATAGGAAAAGCTAAATAAATATTAACAAACTAGGTGTCCAACTTAACAAGGTAAACATGAAAAGGAACAATAGAAGAAGCCCAAAGAATGTATAAGGGCAGAACTAAGAAAATTTTAAAACATATAATAAAAAGGATTAATAAAACCATTAAATAAAATAACCATTAAACCAATAAAATAAGAATTGTTGGTTTTTTTCTAAAAGACTAATAGCATCGTTAAACCTCTGGTGAAACTGATCAAGAAGAAAGGGCGTTGTCACAAGTAACATTAGGAATGAAAAAACAGGCATAATTTTATGGCAATAAATTTGAAGGCAGAAGAGGGCAAATTCCTTTAAAATTATAACTCTCTAAATGTATTCAAGAAGAAATAGATCTGGAGAGTGCTATAACCATTAATTAATTGAATGGGCCATTTAAGATCTTCCCACAAAGAAAGTCCCAAGCCCAGATGATTTTACAGGTTAGTTCCACCAAACACTCAAAGAACAGATTATTCGAACCTTCTGCAGACTCTTCCAGGGAACTACCAAGAGAGCAGATACTTGTTCTGTGAGGCCAGTACTACCATCCCCAAAGTAGGCAAGGTTAGCACAATAAAATAAAAACTCCAGACCAATCTCACTCATGCACATAGATGCAAAAATCCTAAACAAAATCTCAGTAAGGCAAACTCATCTGTTTATTTTAAAAAAAATTACATTGGTTTCATCCCAGAAATGCAGGGACGATTTAACACTTGATAATCTATACATATAATTTACTTCATTGGTAGATTTAAGTACAAAAACCATAGAAATATAACACTCATTCATAATTAACATAAAACAGAAACATCTTGGAAACCAGGATTAGAGAGGAACTTTCAAAGCATTAGAAAAACTCCATTTAAAATCAGTAATAAGACTGTGTGAGTGTGTATATGTTGTGTGCGTGTGTGTTTGCTATTGTTTTTATTCTACAATTCACTGGAATTCCTACCTGATACACTAAGACAAGAAATAGAAGTAAACAGTGTGAGAATTAAAAAAAGGAACAACATCATTTAAAGATGATGTATCTACAGAGAAAACCCAAAGGCGTCTCTATATAAATTATTACAAATAATTTGAGAGTTTAACAAGATTATTGGATTTAGGATCAATATGTAAAAATCAGTTGCTTTTCTCTCTACCAGCAAAAATTAGAAGATGACATTTAAAGCAGCAATTAAAAATTATAAGGCACTTAGGAATAAATCTAACAGAAAGTGTTCAAGACCTATATGAAAGCATTTATGAACTTCATTGAAAAGGACCTAAACAAAAGATGTATTTATAGATAGGAGACTCAGGATCAGAAATATGTCATTTCTCCCCAGGTTGTTCTATACATAGGTCCATTGCAGTTCCCATGAAAATCCCAACAGTTTTAGATGAATTTGAAAAGCTGATTCTGAAATTTGAGAGCAAAAAAACCAAGAATAATGAAGACATTCCTGAAGAAAGAGGAGAAGGAAGAGGACAAAAAAAAGATGGAAATTTTTCCTTACCACGTGGCAATATTGCTATGAAGCTATCATCATTGAAACACAGTGGTTTTAATGCAGTTCAGACAAATTGACCAATAGATCCAAAGAGAAAGCCCAGAAACTAATCCACACCAAATAGAAACCAGATATGTGATGAAGGTGGCATGGCATATCACAAGGAAAAGGGGAAGCCATCCACCACTGGTACCAGGTTACAGTACCAGTTATCAGTATGGGAAAAAGTAAAACTAGACTCCTGCCTCACACCATACACAAACATCAATTCTGGATGTAAGAAAGATTTAAATGTAAAAGACAAGGGTTTTTAGAAGAAAACTCTGATCTCAGGGTGAGAGAGGATGTCTTAAGACACAAAAATCAAGGCTTTCAATTATGTTAGAATTAAGAAATTCTGTTCATCAGAAGACAATTTTTATTTTTTATTTTTTTTGAGACAGAGTCTTGCTCTGTCGCCCAGGCTGGAGTGCAGTGGCACGATCTTGGCTCATTGCAACCTCCACCTCCTGGGTTCAAGTGGTTCTCTTGCCTCAACCTTCCTAGTAGCTGGGACTAGAGGCACACGCCACCATGCCTGGCTAATTTTTGTATTTTTAGTAGAGACGGGGTTTCACCATATTGGTCAGGCTGGTCTTGAACTCCTGACCCTGTGATCCACCCACCTTGGCCTCCCAAAGTGCTGGGATTACAGGCGTGCGCCACTGTGCCCGGCCGACAATTTTTAAAAGTGAAAAAATAAGCCATGAACTGGACGGAGATATTTGCTATACTTAATGACAAAGGTTTAGTATTCAGAATAAGAAATTAACAATAATAATGTCAACTCATTTGAAAAACGGGTAAACGACATGAAAAACATATCATCAATGAAGAAACGGGAATGGCAAATATACATGGAGAAAAATGTCCAGCCCCATTACAGTGTAATCACATTAAAACCATCTTTTACCTCTAGATTGGCAAAAATGAAAATATCTGACAACAGAAAATATCTACAACAGGTTGTAGAGTAATGGGGACAGTCATATGCAGCTGGTGGGATATTATCATGGAGATGACCACTGTAGAAAACAATTTTAAATCACACTGTGAAGTGTACAGTTTGCATACTACATGACCCAATGAATGACATCAGTCCTAGGCTTAAGTCTGGAACATAACTATTTAAACTGCAGAGTGTGACCCATTGAGTACTCTGGACATGTTTTTTGTAAAGAAACAAAATGGAATAGAAAATAAAGTATCTTGTTTGCAGTAAGTGTTATTTTGTGATAGTTGTTTCTGGTATACATTAATATGTGTTAGTGCTGTGTTGCAAAGGAAAACGTATTTCTTATGAGAGTGGTGAGCAAAGAATCAAAAACCTGTATCCTTAGAATTCTTGCATGTGTGCCCTAAGCAGTATACACAAAAATGTCCACAACTCCATTGTTTGTAATATCATAAAATTGAGGGGAAAAAAACAGACGTTTATTGGCAGGAGACTAGAACAATACGTGATCATTTTCCTGCATAATGGAATATTACACAGCACTGAAAATGAATGCACTATAGCTAAATGTAATAATGTCAGTGAACCACAGAAGCATAATGTTGAACAGAAAAAGCAAGTTTCCAAAGACTATAAACATATTATAATTATAAAGTTCAAAAAAGCTACTGCACTAAATAACATAATATTTAGATATATGTATGTGTTAAATATATCTTTTAAACAAAGAGCAAGGTGAATATCCATATGGTGGAATATTATTCAGCCATAAAGAGAAATAAAGTGTAAATACATGAACCCTGAAGACATTATGCTAACTTGAAAGCCAGACACAGAAGTTCATGTATTTAATTATTTCATTTATGTGAAATGTCCAGAATGGGCAAACCCCTTGAGACAAAAAGTAGATGAATGTTTTCAGGGTCAAAGGGAAGGGTAGTGGGGAGTGACTGCCAATGAATACAAGTTTCTTCTTGGGATGGGGAAATGTCTTGGAATCCGAGAGTGGTGACGGATGCACAGCCTTGTGAATGTTCTAAAAACCATTGAGTTGTACACTTTAAAATGGCAAACTTCCTGATGTGTTAATTGTATTTTTTTAAAGAACACTGACCATTTCAAGATACCTCTTAACGTATCTTGAAGTGTGCAATTCAGTATTAATTATGCCGTACAATGTTACATAGCAGATCTCTAGTGCTTACTCATTTTGCATAACTGAAATTTTGTATCTGTTGATTGGCAACTTTTTGAAAGATGTGCAAGGGAATGATTAAAAATACACATTTTTGGCGAGGCGCAGTGGCTCATGCCTGTAATCCCAGCACTTTGGGAGGCCGAGGTGGGTGGATCACCTGAGGTCAGGAGTTCAAGCCTGGCCAACATAGTGAAACCCTGTCTCTACTAAAAATGCACAAAATTAGCTGGGTGTGATGGTGTGTGCCTGTAATCCCAACTACTTGGGAGGCAGAGGCAAGAGAGTCATTTGAACCTGGGAGGCGGAAGTTGCACTGAGCTGAGATTGCACCATCGCATTCTTGCCTGGGCGACAGAGTGAGATTCAGTCTCCAAATAAATAAAGAAATAAAAAAATACATTTTCAGGATACTGACTACCTCTGGGAGAGAGGCAGGGGGATGAGGTGGAGGAAAATAGAGGTCAGTGCCCCAGTCTTTGTAAAGCTCCAGTTCCTAAGCGGCTGGTTTATGGGTGTTTATATTATTACTATGCCTCATTATATGTGTGTGTTACATATATTTATATATATATATAAAATACAGTGTAGCATTCAAAGGAAATACAAATGTGAAATGAGATAGCATTAAAAGCAAATTGCCTGCCTTCTGATAAAGGCTTTCTGAATCAAGGTTTAGGCCTTAAAGTGCTGTAGATGCAGTCGTTCTGACCCTTGGTGGCCGAGAGGTGAAGTGCAGTGGCGGTTGCTTGCTCAAGGCTAGGCGATGGTAGTGACGGTGCTGAGGGCAATCAAAACCCTGGACTAGACAGATGTCCAGGGATTCAGGCCACTGCCGGTTTCACCCCACATGGAAAACAGCACCCAGCCTTGGGCTTTCCTAGTTCAGGTTCCTTTGCTGTCTCCTCTCTGGCTCTTGACTGTGCTCCTTTAAGCCCAGGAGTGAGGTGCGTGTCTAGCCATTGAAATCTATTCCTGGGTGCGACCTCCAGTCCCTGCCTCCTGCCTCCACCAGGATAGCTCACCTGGGGCCATCCACCCAGAGACCAGGACTGATGAGCTCCTGAGCAGAGACCTCCACATCCTCTGAGGAAGCAGAGGCTGGGTTGCTGAGGCTCAGGGAACCAATCTTCAAACTCCTTTTGTTGAATCAAACCACCTTTCTGGAGGATTCTGAACCAAAGCCTGTGGGAAGAGTTGACTTAGGGACTTTTGAGGTGGGATGTGAGGGGTACCTAAAGGAGGGCTGTCAATCCATCAGGGCGCAGGAAACCACAGGCCTCCTCCCCACCAAGCTGGCTAGAATAGAGGGACATTGGTTTACTGGCCCCATTTAATCTGATATTAAGAGACGTTTCTGGCTGGGTGCCGTGGCTCATGCCTGTAATCCCAGCACATTGAGAGGCTGAGGTGGGTGAATCATGAGGTCAGAAGTTTGAGACTAGCCTGGCCAAGATGGCTAAACCCCCATCTCTACTAAAAATACAAAAATTAGGCAGGCACGGTGGGCGCCTGTAATCCCAGCTACTCGGGAGGCTGAAGCAGGAGAATCGCTTGAACCTGGGAGGTGGAGGTTGCAGTGAGCCAAGATCACACCACTGCACTCCAGCCTGGGTGACAGAGTGAAACTCTGTCTCAAAAAAAAAAAAAAAGAGACATTTCTGACGGGGTATTGGCTGTAGGAACCAGATAAGGAAGTCCCAGACATCTTCATGAACTAGAGATGGCCACAGAAGGGTGGCCTGGAGAGAAGGACACAGATGGGATCACCAAAGTCACTCCCAGAGGCAGCGTGATGGAGGAGTTACTATGCTGGGCTAGGATGAAGGCCTTACTGCTCACGCCAGTGCGTGTCAGCCTCGTTAAGCTTCAGATTCTCGGCCTGGGTTAGTTGCAGTGCTTGCTAATTGTACTAACTCAATTGTGCCAATTGAATCAATACGCGCAGAGCATTCACTAAGACTCCAAGAAATGTCAACGGGTAGGGGCTCGCTCCTGTAATCCCAGCACTTTGGGAGGCCGAGGTGTGTGGACCACTTGAGGTCAGGAGTTCGAGACCAGCCTGGCCAACATGATGAAACCCCATTTCTACTAAAAAATACAAAAAATTAGCCGGGTGTGGTGGCACACACCTCTAATGCCAGCTACTCAGTAGGCTGAGGCTGGACAATTGCTTGAACCCGGGAAGTGGAGGTTGCAGTGAGCTGCGATCGTGGGCCTGCAATCCAGCCGGGGCAACGGTGTTAGACTCCTCTGTCCCCAAAAAAAAAAAAAAAAAAGTAAACTGCTTGTGCTTATGTTATCTGAACCCTCACCCAGTCATGACTGCAGAGTAACAATGGGGATTTAACTTGGCCCCTGGTCAGGCTGATGCTTGGAGCTGATGGATGGAGGCTTCTTAGCCAGAGAATCATTTTCCTCCCTCTGTCCCCAGACGCCATGGAGTTGGTGCTGGTCTTCCTCTGCAGCCTGCTGGCCCCCACGGTCCTGGCCAGTGGTAAGTACTCCCTTGGAACCTGGCTGTGACAAGATGACAACCCTGTTGAGCCCTCTCTGCTGGAAGGTTCTGGGCCCCTTGGGACTTTAGGGCTGGGGGACTCTAAGGTTCTTCATGTCTGGTCAGGGGCCTCTCCCTTCAGTCAGCAGAGAAAGTCATGGAGGCAGCAGCTATTTATTCACAGACCTCAACACAGCCTGCTCCCTCTCCCTGCAAGGGTCCAGCAGGGCGTGGTTTTTAAGCCCCGCAAGCTCACCAGGCCTCTGTGGACTTATGGCCTGAACCCTGGGAGCCAGACCTCCACTTCAGTCTCTAGACCATAATTAGCCAGCGCTGGCCTCATGCAAGTCACACGTCCTTCCTTGGTCTCGGTTTCTCCGTATGTCACAAGAGGAAAATTGACCCTGCCTTCTGGGGATGATGTAAGAATGAAAAGGGCAATGAACGTGGATGTTGCATGATTCAGAGCCTCGATGCCTTCCCTGCCCTCGGCTCTCAGGGTTCCCCTAACCCCCTAACTGGCAGGCCTGCCCTACCGCGCACCTTGGCATCTCTGCTTAATGGGTGCTGCTCCTCCGGAATCCCTTTGTGGGGACTGAGGTCTGTGAGGCAGGGTTAGACATTTGGGAATCTGGTTGTGTAGCTTTCTTTCTTTTGACCACTTGTTTGTTTTTGCAGCAGCTGAGAAGGAGAAGGAAATAGACCCTTTTCATTATGGTGAGCGATGGTGACCTGGGGTGCAGGGGTCAGGGGGAGTGCAGCCCTGCCTGGCAGGAGGGATGGAGGGAACAGGCACCCTCTCCCTGGCCCCTTCCTCTCTCACCCTTGGTTCCTTTGGCAGACTACCAGACCCTGAGGATTGGGGGACTGGTGTTCGCTGTGGTCCTCTTCTCGGTTGGGATCCTCCTTATCCTAAGTAAGTTTGTTCTTTTGCTCACTCTGTAAGAGCAATGACTGAGGCTGCTGAGCAGGAGGGGACAGTGTGAAAGCCTGGTTGGGCTCTTTCTTGGAGAAGAAAGGAGAGTGCCTGTCCTCCATGTTATCTTCATGACCCAATAGAGTGCTGGGCACATAGTAAGTGTTCAGTAAAACAGTGACGCAGAACAGAGAACATGTGATGTGACAGTGAGCATAGATAGGGATGGGCAGGGCGGCTTCTCAGTGCTGGGTGTAGGAGCAGTCATGGAGGAAGGAGACAGCTGCTGCCCTAGTGTGCTAGGGATGTGCCCCCCAAGTTCATTTTTCCCACATAAGCCTGATCTGCACAGATCCCCCTTTACTCACATGATGAAGAGGGCTGGGGGTGTAGGTGTAACCATTCCAGCTGTGGGATGTATTTCCTTTGCCCCAGAAGAAGCTACCCCATCCGAGGGCCACTGCGTGCAGTCATGCAAGCTGTGCACTGCCCAGGTCTAGGCAGTGCCATTTACACAGTCCCATGACCTGCACAGACCCTTGGCCTTGCTGTGGCCAAGCCAGGAGCATGACCTTGGATGGTTTCTTTGCTTTTCAGGTCGCAGGTGCAAGTGCAGTTTCAATCAGAAGCCCCGGTAAGGATGCCATGGCAGCAGACATTGGGGGTGATCTCAGGTGGGACCAGAAGGGACCCCTGGTGTGTGATCCCTAAATGGGCATTCTCCTGGATTCTTATCTCAGAGGCAGAACATGTGTGTTGGGGAGTTGGGGTGGAAGTTTGAGGACTGCCAAGTAGACTCTGGGGCAAAGGAGAGGTCAGAACATTGCAGGTCAGCCCATCCTGTCTCATCTGATATATGTGGGGGAGGGGAAGTGCACGAGAAAGTTCTGGAAGCTTTTCTGAAGACCCTTGGGACAGTTGCGCCTGGGAGAAAGGAAGCAGGGGGCTTCCTGGCCTGTCTTGATGCCCAGGTCCTCTCTACAGGACCTGCAACACATCCCCCGCTTGTCACCTGTTCATGAGGCTCTTTGAGCTGAACAGACATGTGGACCTTCTTTCTACTCCCACATAGAGGCTGTGCCCCATTCATTTACTACAATAGCCAAGGGTAATTTGGACCCCAGAAGTCCAAAACCTGTGGCAGGACACACCCAAGCTCCCAACTGGCCCTAGCTCCCCCCTTCCCAGGACTTGGTAGAAGTCGAGGGCTGGCATTGAAGGGTACCTGTAAGTTCACTCTGAGTCTGACCCTTCAGTCTAGACCCCTCCCTCTGCCCCATGCACCCCACGGAAGAGTGAGCTCCAGCCCTCAGAGCACTGGGAGGAGCCTGGCCCCAAGAGGCTGTGCCCCAGCAAGGAGCAGAGCAATGCTCTCTGGGTCTGCCCTGGAGATCTCTGACGGGGCTGTGCATCTCTTTCTCCTGCAGGGCCCCAGGAGATGAGGAAGCCCAGGTGGAGAACCTCATCACCGCAAATGGTAACTGTCTGCGACCACCTGCCCAGATGGAAAAGAGGGAATAGAGAGATCCCTCTGTGGCTCAGGAAGGGACTGTTGCCAGGTGCATGGCCTGCTATAGCCAGCCAGACGTGCTCCCGCAGTGCCAGGAGGGAGTCTCCAGGGCCTCTGTGGCATTGCCCCCTCACTACACCAAACAGGCTACTACTAGTGGCACCTGGCATTTACAGAGCATCTGCTTGTGCCAGGCACAAACCCCATATCATTTAATGAGCACACAGCCCCATGGGGTAGGCACCACTGTCCGCATTTTATAACTGAGGGTCTCAGAGAGGTTACCAGGTTCCTGTAAGCAGCAAGTAGCAGGGCCAGGATTGAACCCAGATCATTCTGACTCAGATCCTCTGCGTGTCACCTCTTTGCTCCCCCAGAGTCAGGCATAGACACAGCTGCTGTTGGGGGTGGCCCATTGGAGTGAGGAGTCTATGTACTATAATCCATTCTGGTTTTCTTTCCAGCAACAGAGCCCCAGAAAGCAGAAAACTGAAGTGTGGGCCTCAGGTGGAAGGTGAGATGCTCACTGCCTGGCTCTGCCCCTGCTGCCATCACCGTCTGCATCGGGGCCTGGGCAAGGTTTTCAGGCGGGAAGGATGGGGATAGCTTTTTACAGTGGGCACAGCTTTTATTATGGGCCCTGCCCTGAGGAGCCTTCAGGAATCCAAAAGAGGGGATGAGAGAGATCAGGACCAGAAACACCCACACACGTGCATGCAAACACCAGGACGTGGGGCTTCCACACAGCCCAGTGGTCCAGTTCTCAGGGCGTCATCCCAGCTGCCACATGGAGAGAATTAGTGAAATGCTCCTCATCTCTAAGTAGCATAAAGATAATGGCTTTCCGTGGTGATTCT
The DNA here is from genome assembly GCA_963573385.1 of Cacajao melanocephalus. NCBI lineage: Eukaryota > Metazoa > Chordata > Mammalia > Primates > Pitheciidae > Cacajao > Cacajao melanocephalus. The sequence continues at coordinate 14,747 of CAUYLG010052005.1, read as the reverse complement.
TTTGGGCCACTTTTGTGTTAAACACCTTATTATGAACCTTTCCAACCCTACCCAAAAATAGAGCAAATAGTATATGATCCTCCTTCTACATTTAGGGGCACTGATTTCAGTGTCTATTTCCATTGTTCATTGTAGGGACACAGGAGAGTGGTAACTGACAAATGCTGTACAGGTTTTAGAGTGCGGCCACACACACAGACTCACTCTGCCAGAAAAAGCGGATGGGACAGGTGGGGTTTTAGCCCATTTTATAGATGAAACCAAGGTCAGAGGGACTAGTCCTGTGGAGAGTGACAGCCTGGACTGTCAACTCAGGCCTCTGTGGCTGTGGGTCAGCACCACTGCTCCTCCCTCCCTCCTGTGCGTCTTGCTTTATGACATGCCCTGGAATATCCTAAGGGGAAAGGTTTGTCTTTTGTCAGTTCACTTCTGCCTTTTTTGTTTCCCCATACGAATAAGGCATCACAGAAAGGTATGTAAGTGTATCTTAGATTGTAAGTTAAAAGAGATTTCTGGATGATGGTGCCCGACGCACCAGCTTCCGCTGTGGTCGTAACAATACTACATGCCTGTATAGCATTTCAATTTTTTCCTAAGTGCTTTTGCGTCCTCCTAGCAGCCCGTGATGGGCAGAGCAGGGCTCATTCTACCAGTTTTCTGGATGGGGTTCTCGAAGGCAAGTGATCACCTAAGTGTGAATAGAGGAAGATTCCGATCTAGGAGGCAGATGCCCTTCCTGGTAGTTTGGTGTTCTGTCTATTTCACCACAGACTGAGAATCTATGGGAAGGCTCAGAGGAGGCAGGCTGGACATGAGATGTCTTCTCATTTTTTTTCAAACTAGTTCTTTCTCAGAAACCTTTTCTCTAAAGGCCTAGGACTGTGAGCAGCCATTGGGGAGGTCCTGAGTTTAACAACTTCCTTCCTGTGTCTGTCAGGCTCCAGCCCCGCTGGGAGAGGCTTCCTCTGATCCGCCCCCACCCCCTCCCGTTGCTTTCTCCTCCTTTCTCTGTATCTCTTGCTTCACTGGGAACGTGGAGCTCAGAAGGGCTGTCCTTCCAGGCAGTTCAGTGGGCAAGTGCTCAAGGAAGGGAGAGAAGCAGATAAGGATACTGTAGGCGAGCTAAAGTGTCTTTAATTTAAGTTCTCCTCCTCCTCAGCCTCCAGAACCTGAAGCCCACTGCTTGAACCTTTGGATGCAAATGACGCTTAAGAAAACCGGCCACTTCAGCAACAGCCCTTTCCCCAGGAGAAGCCAAGAACTTGTATGTCCCCGCCCTCCTCTCCCCTCTAACGCCATTTCTCCACCTGATGATGCAACTAAACTGGCCTCCCCACGCAGCCTGCGGTCCCGCCCACCTCCTGTGATGTGTCTGTGTGTGAGTGTGTGTTTGCTGACTTTGGTCTTCGTGGCTACTCGTTCGTGGATGGTATTGTGTTTGTTAGTGAACTGTGGACTCGCTTTCCCAGGCAAAGGCTGAGCCACATGGCCATCTGCTCCTCCCTGCCCCCATGGCCCTCCATCACCTCCTGCTCCTAGGAGGCTGCTTGTTCCCCAAGACCAGCCCCCTCTCCCGATTGAGGGATGCACAGGGTAAGAGCACGGGCAGGAGTGTTCAGTCGTCTTGGGACCTGGGAAGGTTTGCAGCACTTTGTCATCATTCTTCATGGACTTCCTTCACTCCTTCGACAAGAACCTTACTTCCTTACCCCACCCCGACCCTGGTCTGAAGGTCTCTTAGCAATTGGAGATACAAAGCAAGTTGCTGGTGAGCCCAGCGTTGACTTCAGGCAAGCTCTGCCCTTCCATGGTTAATTTCTTCCCGGGGGCTTCCATGGGTAGTCCCCATCTGCCCTGCCCCTTCACAGAGCGCCTGGGGATTCCAGGCCCAGGGCTTCTACTCTGCCCCTGGGGAATGTGTCCCCTGCATATCTTCTCAGCAATAACCCCATGGCCTCTGAGACCCTACCCCTTCCAACCTTCCCTGCTTCTGAGATTTCAATCTATAGCCCAGCTCATCCAGACGCAGACTCCAGTTCCTGCAGTTGGGTCTCTGTCAGGCAATAGCTGAGGGATTTCCATTCCGTTGGGGCCAGCACACTGGGATGGGTGAAGGGAGAGAAGCCTTTGCTTCTCTGCTCATGTCTCCTTGGATGGGCAGCAGAGGAACTCCTGCCTCCTTCGCTCTGCCTGTTGGTGGTCAGAGCGGTGAGCGAGGTGGGTTAGAGACTCGGCAGTCTCTGTGCAGCCCCTGGGAACGGTGAGAGGTTGAAGGTCATAACGAGAGTGGGAACTCAACCCAGATCCCGCCCCTCCTGTCCTCTGTGTTCCTGTGGAAACCAGCCAAACCGTGCGCTGTGATCCATTGCTGTTCTCTGTATTGTGATCTATCCTCTCAACAATGACAGAAAAAAGGAATAAAATATCCTTTGTTTCCTAGTGGCTCAGAGGTGCTTTCCTTTCCTTTCTGTGAAAGAGCTTGAGTGAGTGTTGCTAGGTTCTGTGGAACCTACAGGGCCAGAGGGAGTCTGTCCATGGTCAGAGGGAGGAAGGAAGGACTGGAGAGCCAGCCAGGTAGGCACAGAGCCACTTCAGCTGCTGTCACTGTCGCCTCCTCCCCACTTCTCTTCCCTCCCTTTTCTTTTCCTCCTTCACCCTCCTCCCTTCCTGTTCAGCCCTTCCTCCCCTACCTCCCCACCATTTCTCTTCCTCCCTCCCTCTCTCCTGCCTTCCCCAGGCCACTGGGCTCAGGCCACATCCCACAGCAGGACCTGTACATTGCACACCATCTTGGAGCACAAAAGGGAGTCACAATGGCTTCTCCAAGTGCACACTGGCCTGGAATAAAATGTCCTGACATTCCTCTTTGGTCAGTTCTGGGGCCACTACCTAAGGATTTGAAAAGAGAGCCCGGGGTGGTGGCTCATGCCTGTAATTCCAGCACTGCGAGGCTGAAGCAGGAGAATTGCTTGAGGCCAGGAGTTCAAGACCAGCTGGGCAACATGGTGAAATCTTGGCACCGTGGCGAGCACCTGTGGTCGCAGCTACTCAGCAGGCTGGGGCAGGAGGATTGCTTGAGCCCTGGAGTTCCAGGCTGCAGTGAACCATGATTACACCGCTGCACTCCAGCCTGGACAACAGAATGAGACCTTATCTCTAAAACGAAAGAAGGAAGGAAGGGATCAAGGGAGTGACAGGGTGGGTGACATGGGTTACAAAATACCCCCTCCTCTGTGGAGCCTTCTTGGGCGTTAGGTAGAATTGAATCCCTTCTTCTTCTTTTTTTTTTTTTTAAGATGGAGTTTTGCTCTTGTCGCCCAGGCTGGAGTGCAGTGGCATGATCTTGGCTCACGGCAACCTCCACCTTCTAGGTTCAAGTGATTCTCCCACCTCAGCCTTCCAAGCAGTTGGGATTACAGGTGCCCTCCACCATGCCCAGCTAATTTTATTTTTAGTAGAGACAGGGTTTCACCATGTTGGCCAGGGTGGTCTTAAACTCCTGGCCTCAAGTGATTCACCCACCTCGGCCTCTCAAAGTGTTGGGATCACAGGTGTGAGCCACCACACCCGGCTGAATCCCTTCTTTCTTGTGCTCCAGTCACACTTGTTTGCTGCCTTTATATTCACACTTCATACTTGGCATCCAGACTGTGGTGCCCAGGCAGGTAATGCCAATATGTGAATCCACTGTAGTGACGATGGGGCGTGGGGCCTGCAGTCACCTACAGCATCCTCCCAAAGATGTTCTGATTCAGCTTTCTGAAAAGCACTGTTGGCCGAACAAACACAGTGGGCAGATTCTGCGTGGAGGTTGCCCGTGTGCAGCTTCTGCCTCTGGTGTTAAGTGTTTTTATTGACGTAATTCCTGAAGATCAAGGACTGTGCCTGCTCTACAGAAGCCTGGAACATCTTAGGGTCTCGAAAAAAGAACTGACCCCTGGAACGTCTTCATGTCTTCCATCTTGAAGCCAGCCCTTAAGGAGCGGGACCCTCCGGGCCCATCGCCTTCCAGCCCCACCTTCTAAGACCCCAGTGACCTGGCACTGACAGAAGCCAGTGCTCCTTGGGGTTCAGATGGGGCCTAGGAACCACCACCTTCCCTGCCCAGTGGTCATATAGGCCCTGAGTCCGCCTGGATTCCGCAAGTTGTTTAGAACCAAAGAACTGATCCACTTGCTGGGTGCCTTCTCTACGTGTGCTCTTGGTTCTGCCTTCAGTCCCCTAGGCCATTGGAGAGACTCAGGCTTTGGCCAGGCATGGTGTCTCATGCCTGTAATCCCAGCACTTTGGGAGGCCGAGGAGGGTGGATCATAAGGTCAAGAAATTGAGACCATCCTGACCAACATGGTGAAACCTCATCTCTACTAAAACTACAAAAATTAGCTGGTTGTGGTGGTGCACGCCTGTAATCCCGGCTACTTGGGAGGCCGAGGCAGGAGAATTGCTTGAACCCAGGAGGCAGAGTTTGCAGTGAGCCAAAATTGCACCACTGCACTCCAGCCTGGTGACAGAGCAAAACGCCATCTCAAAAAAAAAAAAAAAAAAAAAAAAAAGACACTGGCTTATAGCAGAAATCAAGCTTGACCTGTCAAACCAGTGATCACGGCGATTAAAACATCTGGTCACAGCTAGACCTGGTAAATGAGCTCATTGTTCGGGAACACTCATGATGCATCAGGGAATCAGCAGGTCTTCCTGCAATTTCAGAGCAAGGCTAGACTGAGACCCTTAGAGGCCCCAGGCATGCAAAGCATTGTGTACACCAACCCCCACATACATACATTATTAAAAACAGAACATTACACTTCAGCATAGGAATCAGGAAGTCCAATAGGGAGGTTCTAACTTTGCTCATAATAATTCTGTTAAGAGTAAGGAATGATGGTCAGCGTGTCTGGCACATCTACAAATGGGTATCCTTACTTTGCCAGCCTCCAAGTACCCACTTAGTTTTTCTCCTGGTAATTGAGCTGTATTCTGAGATCAGTCAGAGATTCCCATTTTATGGATTCTTTCTGATGCAATCGTGGCTGGTCCAGGTTACACAGTTTGGGTGGGAGGGGGGAAGGAGCTCGGACTTGACCCTGGGCTGTCCGTCCACAGCGCTTGACAGCACATGGCCTCGCCTCCTTCAGAAGGCAGGTGCTCGGATGAAGGGACAGTGATCAGATGGCTCCCAAGACAGCACCTGGAGCATGGCTGTCCCTTCAGGACTTAAACTAGCTGGACCGTGCTCCAGGGAGGCTCCTGTGGGAGTCGAATGGTCTGGAAACAAAACACATAAGGAACAATCGAAGAAATGATGGTCAAAATAGTAATAATTAAAAAACAAAAGCAGCTGACATTTATGGAGCGCTTAATATGTGCTTGGCTGAGGACTTCACACAGATCAACTGGATCAGAGCTGTTAAGGCTGTATATCTCCATGAGGAGGACCCGTGTGTCTGCTCAACCTCCAGGCAGGTGGCATTGGTTTGTAGCTGTGATTTGGTTGAATGAGGCAAACATAGCTTGACTGAATAGGAAAACTGACATGCTATGTCATTTCCCAGAAGGTAATCCCGAGTCTCCTGGTTCCCAGTGACCTCAGGTGTCCCGCACATTTTGCTTCCCAATGACTCCCTTTGCTCCCCACTCCATTCCAAAGATCTTCATGTCTGTTTGCATGGAGGTACTTTGCGTTTCTCCCCCCCACTGGGTAGGAATAGGTCAATCTGCCTTCTGGGTCCCCAGGTGCTGTGGCCTGCCTACCTCTCTGGTGTTTCTTTTTTTTTCAATATGTAGATTAGAACTTGCCAAATTGTTCTTGGAAGAGAGTCAGAGGCAGAGTGCAAGCTGCAGGGAGCGATGTGGGGGGAGTGCCAGGCGAAGCACACCCCAAGGTCACCGGGCTGTTGGCCCCTTCCTCTGGGAGGAGGGCCTTACCTTGCCTGCAATCATGGGTTTGGTAGGGTAGCTGGGCAAAGCAGGGGTGGGAGAGTGCTCCAGCTCTGTCTGGTTCACCCCACCTTGTCCCTGGCTGCTCTGCCTCACCCTGGGTCCAGCGAGAGAGAGGTCAGGTGTGTTTGCCTGAGCCAGGGGAGGAGCTTTGGAAAAACCTGTCTCCAGGCTACAGGGAGAAGGAATGGCCACTTCTCTCCATTAGTGTGATTCATTGCTGTCACAGCTGAGCTTCAGGGGGGCAGACTCAGCTGGTTCAAGCCAATCAGCTGTTGATTTGATGGGGCCAGCCCAGCCCCGGACCTGGTTGCACAACAGTGGGGTGCCTGCCAAGGTGATGATGGCAGAGCAGGTGATGCTGTGGTCACATGTCCTGAAGGACCTGGGTGGCAGGGACTGCTGGGAGTGGGCCCCCCACACCATCCAGAAGAGGGGGTTTCTGCCTCTGAGCCAGGCTTGGAGGCAGTCTGGTAGAGCCTTAGGTCCAGAACATCCCCGAGGTCTCCCTCACAGACCCCAGCCTCTCTGTCAGTTTCCTTTACTGAATAATCAAGTTCTTCCTAACTTTGGGGTCAGCTGGGCCTTCTGCTAGCTGTGTGACCCTGGAAAAGCCACCTAAGCCTCAGTTTCATCACCTATCAAATAAATGCGTCCAAATCTTTTCTGTTATCTCATAGGGTCAAAGTGATACAGTGGACATTAAAGCACCATGAAAATTCTCCATGTAGCTATTACTCTATTCATGTTGGCATTACTGTTTCCTTATCTCCTCATTCTCTGGTGACCGGGTTCCCCTTGTGTCTGTTAGACCTGGGTTCAAGTTCTGACTGGTTCGCAGACCACCTGCAGTGTCCTCTGTAAGATGGGCATCGCACAGCCTGCCTGGCGAAGTTGTTGGGAGGCTCTAAGCAGCTCTTTGGAACCACTGAGACCATGGAAGAGGTGGAATTGCAGAGTGTGGAGAGTGGGCACCAGGCTCAGTGCAGTTACAAACATTTAACAGCTTACCCGACCTGAGGCCTCAGGAAGGCCAGGAACTTGGCAATCTGGGCTATAAATGAAGAGAATGGTCACATGGCCACATGCCAGCCATTCAGGCCATGTCAGTGGCATCCAGAAGGTCATGGAGGGAAGGAAAGAGTAGCCAGGGGTGGGCTTGCTCCTCGAGGTTTTCATGGAGGTGGCGAGTCTCAAGCTGTTTTCAGAGGTGGGGTGGAGTTTGGTTACTGGGAGGAGAAAACCACAGCTGGAGAGAAATGGCCTCTGTTGTAGTTCAAGGATGTGAGTTCTGAGAAGTCAAGAATGCATTTCTCTCCAGGGTATTCACTGTGGGAGAGGGGGTCAAATGGGTTCGCCCTTGTCACCAGCTGGTGACCTTGACTCTTAGAGTACATTGCCCCTTGGCAGTTCTCAGAACCTCTGCGCACCATGGCTCGGGCCATCTTGGAGCCAACACTTAAGGAATGGACCCTCTGGGACCCACCTCCTTCCAGCCCTGCCTTATAAGACCCCAGTGACCTGGCACCTGCAACCATAGCAGGAGACGGGAGCCAGAGCTCCTCAGGGTCAAGAGAGATGGAGCCTGGGAACTGCCACTTTCCCTGCCCGGTGGCCATATGGGTCGTGCAGCTGAGGACGGCCTTGGGCCACGGGTCATGGCTTTCTAGGGGCTTCTGGCTTCTGGCTCATTGGAGCCCCTTTCCAGCTGCAAGCCAACACCAGGAGGAACTGATCTGGGGACCTGGAGTTCGAGGCTGTTAACTCCCGCAAAGGCCAGGGCTGGCAGAACTGGAGAGCCCCATTTGGGGAAGCTGGAGGTGAGGGCCTCTGCCTCTGATCACCAGGGAGACAAAAGTGATTCCAGTGGGATTGCAACCTATTTCCTCCCTGCCCCACCAACCCAGCAACGACCACCCTAAATGACTGCCCTGAGACTCAGGAGTCAGGAGACGAAAGGGAGGCCTGCTTGGGGGAGACAGGGGAGATGGAGGCCTCGCCGCTGAGGGCATCAGCTGTGACAGTGCTGAAGCATCCGGGAGTGCATGCTGCCTCTCCCTCCCTCCCAGCATCTCCCAGAGCTCTGGGCCTTGAAGAGAACAGGAGAGCACAGCTGGATGCTTCTCTCTCTCTAGCCTGGAACCGTCAGACAAAGGAGGTTTCTTGGGTTTGTGTGGAGAAGAAAGGGAGACTGGAGATGCAGGGTGAGTGGTGGCCAGCAGGGATCATGCCAGGGCACGGAGGGTGCTCTCAGGAGCCTGCTTTAGAGATCACCCCAGCTGGGGACTGAGCCAAGGGAAGGGATTGCTGAGAATGTTCTTATCTCCTGGGGTTGGCGGGGGGCAGTTTAGAGTAAGGAAAATTCAGCCATCATTTTTTAGGACCTTCTCTGGCCAAATGCTTGACCTACCTCGTCTCTGTTCCCACAACAATCCTGCAAGGTACGTGTTATTACCCCATTTTACAGATGCGGGGAGACCCAGAGGGGTGCCCTTCCCCAGGCTCAGGCAGTCCTCAGCAAAGGCTCAGGATGAAAAGGGATTTACGCATGGGTGTGTCTGGCCCTCAGGGTGCGCTGCATGGAGACATCTAGGAGGAGAGACCCTCCTGAGCTGAGCTGCTCTCAGGATCGTGGGCCACAGAGGGAAGGGCCAGGACCTCCCTGCAGGAGAGCAGGTGTCTCAGAGAGGGGCTCGCTGCCCTCAGTGCCAGCTAGCACCCATGACCTGAGCTAGCTGGGGGAGGACAGGAAAGAAGTCTGAGGAAAGACTTAGGCTTGAGTGAAGCAAGAGGGGAGGACCGCCTTGACTTAATAAATGTCTGCGCTTTCCCCAAAGAACGAACAGGACAATTTCTGAAAATGGCTGCAGGGCTGGAGAAGGAGGGGAGGGGAGGGGAGAAGAGATGAGGAGGGATGAGATGCGAGAGGAGTGAGAGAAAACCCTCTTCTCCTGAGAGGGACTCTCGGTGAGCTGTCAGCAAGGTCGGGGTTGCTGGCTACCTGCTGCCTCTGTGAGGGCAAACGGGTCTTGTGACCCCTCACAGAGCAGGTGACAGCAGGGAATGGGACTGCCTGAGGCAAGTCCTGGGTCTGCCTGCAGCATGGGAGAAATGATTTCACCTTTCTGGGTCTGATTCATTCATTTAATAAAGCTGGGTCGCACGATGAGCTGTTTCCGGCACTGGGGAATGAACAAACAAACAAAAATCCTTGCTCTCCTGCCCCTCAAATTTGAGTCGGGAGAGGGACAAACAAGATCAGGGAAATATGTACTTTACATCAGAATAAGTGCCACAGAGGAAACGCCAGGCTGAGGCGGCGGGGTGAACATTTTCTTCCAGGATGCTCAGAATCGGGGCTTTGAAGAAAGCCCTGCAGGCAGTGTGAGCTGAGCTGGAAGTCCTGCAGAGGCAGAGCACTGAGGAAGCAGGAACAGCCCGCGCGGAGGTCTTGGAGGGTGAGGGGCGTCCAGAAGACCAGCATGACTGGAGCAGAGAGCAGGGTGGGGAGGTTGGGGACCAGTTCAGAGGTGCCTGGAGCCAGATTAAGAGGGGCTTCTTTCTGGGACGCAGAAAAGATTTTGGATATCATCTGAACCCTCTCTCTGAGGATTTTGAGCAGGAGAGGGAGGCACTTGTAAAGGGAGGGGTTTGGATAGGACGGCCTTGGTGACCTTTCTAGTTGGGCGATCAGTCACACAGGGCTCTGGATGTCTGCTATGGAGATGCCTTCCTTCGCAGCACTGGGGGTGGGTAGGGAACAGAGTGTGTACACTGGGTTGAGGGGGGCGCTGAGATTTCCACTTTTCTGGACCACTTAGAATATGTTTAGATCAGGTACCACTACATGTCACCTAGGCCCGAGGTTTGTAAACATCTCTATCCCCAGGTTGGGGAATTTCCACCTGGCAGCTCTGGGCTGAGTGGCAGGTTTTCACGTGGGAGCATGGGATAGGCCTGCCAGCTGAGCTCCTGCCCACCCGTGGGCAGGTCTGGCCCTGCCTTCGGGGGGTCCGGAGGGAAAGGTGCAGGGAACCTGGAGTCAGGGCTGCGGTCAGTGGCCCCAGCGCAGATCTCAGCCCATCCTGATAACAAATAGCACCTCTCCAGGCCTCCTGGTCTCCATGTCCAGAGTGCTTCATTCCTAAGGGGGCTCCCTGGGGTGTCACGAGTCCTCCCCTCAGGACAGGGAGTGTTGCAAAGGAGGAACAGAGAGGCGGGAGTCAGAGTAACCGGAGACCAGGGTCAGAGGTCAGGGCCAGAGCCAGCCCCTCCCAGCTCTGCTTCTCAGTGTCCGCATCGGAGTGGCCGTGCCAGGGTGGCCACAGGAACCTGACGAAGACCCTGTGGCCCCAAGTCAGTCACATGGAGACTGCTCACTGTGGCTTTGCTGTGGGCCAGGCCTTGGTGGCCGGGGAACAGGGATGCTGACTGGACAATGTGGTGTGTGGGCCGCCCTGCCCGGTGGGCCTTCCTGCGGCTCCCTGCTGGCTCCTAGCTCCATGGCTGTCTTCTGGCCATTCCCCTCTGGTACCAACCAGCAGCCCCCAGATGCCTTAATGGGCTGCTGGTGTCTCCGGCTGAGCCCTCTGAGGTGTGGCAGGCGGGTCTGACACCTGCGGGCTGAGTGAGGGGGTCCCAGCTGAGGAAGGGGCAAGGCACAAGAGCAGCCCCATCACAGCTCTGGCTCCCAGCCCGCAGCTGCTCCCCATCTCTCTGCCAACTACCAGAACGATACAGGAAGCTGGGACCTGTGCCTCAGGTCCCAGGACAGGACCCTGGAAACCATTCCTGCCCTCCGAGAGGCTGCAGCTGTGCTGCCTGGTCCCAGGGGCGCCTAGCTATGGAGCGGGGCCTGGGGCAGGATGCCTCCAGGTAATGGCACAGCTGGGCTGGAGGATGGAGGTGCAGCTGAGTGAAGCTCAGGGAACCCACACATGTCCCTGAAGGTCTCCCTCAGCCTCCACCAGCCCAGGGGCCTGGGAAGAGTGGGGTCCTTGATTTCTCCCAGCTCCCATACCCTTTTCGGGCACCCTGGGCTGGCTACAGCATGGAGCCCCTTGAGGGAGAGGGCCAGGGCAGGGGCGGCAGTTTGCTCTGATGCGTCTGACAGCTTCCCCTTCCTCAGGTGCCAGGTGAAGGTCAGAGAATCTCTCCTGGCTTTCACGTGGATCCCTTGCCCCAACCCCCTCAGCAGGCGGGCACGAGGTAAGGGCTCCCTTGCCAGCCCCTCCTCCTTGCACTTGTCTCTTCCTGTTTGTGGGCTCACCTGAGGTGTGAGGGGACGGAGTGCCACTCTTTCCATCCAGGCCCTGAGCAAGCGGCACCTCCCTGCTCTCCTGCACCCCGGACACAGCCAGCAGCTCCTGCCATGGACAGGTGGTACCTGGGTGAGTCCTCTGAGCCCCATTCCCCCTCCCTGCTCAGGCTCTGACGTAGGTGCGCACCCTGTCCCTTTCAATCTCCCCAGAAGTGCAGGAAAAGCAGAAAGGAGGATAGGCAGGAATTTCCAACAAACAGCATCTCCATTCAGAGTCGTGGACCTGCTGTGACATGTGTGTCAAGCATCTCTGGAGCCGCGAGGGCTGGGAAGTCAGCTTGTCCAACCACCTCATTTGCTTGTCTGTCCATCCGTCCTTCAGAGATGCAGGAGCTCAGAAGCCAGACTGCTGGCTGCAAATCTTGGTTCCCCTACTTTCTAGCCGTCTGACCTCTGGCAAGTTATTTGACTTATCTGGGCCTCAGTCTCTTCCTCTATGAAATGGGGTGATAATAATGCCTTCCTTACCTTATAGAGTCATTGTGATGACTAAAGAATTGATTTCTGTAAACTGCTTGAAACAGTGCCTTGTACACAGAGTTTAAAAATGCAGCCATCAATTAGCTTTCCCTACTGCTTCCTATTCATCTATCTATTGATCAATCTATCATCCATATCTATCTATCTATCTATCTATCTATCTATCTATCTATCTATCTATCTATCTAATCTATTGATCTGTAGGTGCCTCCTCACCCTGCAGCGGGCGCCCCCTCCATCCACACTGCAGCTTTTCTTGTGACCAGGGTAAATATTACCTGGCACTGTTAATGTTTAATGCCCCCAACTTGTCCCTGGCCACCCCATTGAGGAGGTCAGACATTCCCAGAAGCAGAGACAGCAGGAAGAGCGGAGGGGAGGCAATCCATTCGGCTGTGGAAATGACTGGGTTGTCAATGGATACATAGATAGATAGATAGATAGATGAATTTATTTAACTTCCCACCTATTTTTACATCTCTTATTATTCCTGAAACACTCCACATTGGCTTGCAAATATAGACAATGCAGTAAGATAACGCAATCCTGTATAATAAAGGGAGCACCCTTGTCCTGTGTGGAGTCGGCAGTGGCTTTGGTAGCACATCTTGGAGGGTCTGGGCTTTCCACCTCTGGTTTGTCATTGACTGTGTGTTTCAGGCAAGTCCCTTCACCTTCCTGCCCTTGGTTTTTCTGGTGTACCCAGTGGAGATCACGGCACTGCCCTGGCCACCTCTAGAGGCTATTGTGGACAGCAAATGAGCAGCCTCAGTTTCTTTGTCTGTAAAAAGGCGCTATCAGGAATTCAGTGGTGCTCGCGAAGAGCCTGCCATGTGGTCCGTCTTCACCAAGCGCTGGCTCTGCTGTGATGTTTGCACACATATACATTTCTTGGCTCTGAAAGCAGAGGGAGCTGAACGGGTGTCAAAACGCCTTGTCTGCAGGGTTCTGACATTCCCTCCATCTCACTCATTCGTGCTCATTTTCATTGGACGGCAGCAGGCTTTTCCGTGTCCAACAACAAACATCTAACAAAGGCTAATGCCTGTTATTTCTTCAGCCAACACACATATAACAGTAACAATGATGCCACTCACTGTGTGCCAGGCCCCAGGCTATGCTCACAGCATGCATGATCTCACTTCTCCTCACAACCACCCTAGGAGCTGGGTACTGCGCCCATTTTACAGATGAAGAGACTGAGGCACAGAGAGGTGAAGTAATTGACTGAGACCATACGATTAGCAAGTGAGAGGGCCAGGGTGTGAACTCAAGTGCCGAGCCCTCTCCCTGCTTGGAGAGGATTCATAGATAGAGTGACTCCCTTCTGAAGGGCTCAAGCACCCCTGGTGGCCCCTGGCCACTGACCTTGGCTGTTTGGCAGCCGTTGGACTTCAGCCTCTTCTGGAGGCCAATTCAGTGGACTAGAACTCAACCAGGATTCCACAGCACCCATGACTACCCGGCACAGGAATCCTGGGGTGAAGGAGCTCACGGGGGAGTGGGAAGGCTGCCTGCGAGGTGTGGAAAGCACCTGCCTCCTGCAGCAGGAGGCCTGACTGTCAGCCTCCACTTGCCCCACACTGGCTGTGTGACCTTGGGCAAGGCCTCTACCTCTCTGTGCCTTACACACCTGCCTTATCACTGTGTGACATTGGGCAAGGACCCCACCTAGGGGGAAGTGGAGGCTGACCTCTCTGTGCCTTACACACCTGCCTCATCAATAAAATGGGAAACATAAAATTTAGGAGATAACAGTGAGGAAAGTGCTTAGTAAACCATAAAAGCAGGGGGTTCTGCCTGTGATGAAAGCCTTGCCCCATCCTTAAAAAGACTGCATGCGCCATGGTAAACTGGCAGGGAAACAGCCCAAGAGCCAGGCCAAATGGTAGTAGGAGGAAGTGCTGGGGGGACGGCAGCAGAGAAGGAGAGATTAGTTGGCGATGACTGTGGCCCTTCCGACTGAGGTGTAAGCTGTGGGATGCACATTGATGGGTGAATAGGATGACAGATGAAGGGCTTTTCTGGAGGATCAACTGCTGGTGGGCTTAGGGGTGCTCCAGGGCTGTGGTGGGGGAGCAGTGGGCCAGGCTCCTAGGGACCACTGCAGGAAAGCCTCCAGTGCCACATAAGAACACCAGCTGCAGCGGTGGCATCCACTGTTGCTGGTGCGGTGGGCCCTGCTGGGGCTGGGGACCACTGTGGGACCCCTGACACTGGCCCCCGGAAGCTCCCAAGTACCGTGTGCACTGTACAGATTATGCAACTTTCACTTCCCTGCTTCCACCACCCCAGCTGTGGCTTCTCCAGCTGGCAGAAGAGCACCACTGCTCACCCATCCCAGCCCTTCTCTTTGGAAATTTCCTTTGGGAGGGTTTGGAAGCCAGCTCCTCCCCTCCCCTGCCTCCCCACGCACCTCTTCACCCTGCGGCAGGAGCCCCCTCCATCCACACTGCAGCTTTTCTTGTGACCAGGATAAATATTACCTGGCACTGTTAATGTTTAATGCCCCCACCTTGTCTCGGGCCACCCGGCGGAGGCGACCAGACACTCTCCGAAAAGCAGAGACAGCAGGAAGAGGGGAGGGGAGGCAGCCCATTCTTCTGGGGAAATGACCAGGCTGTCTACAGGCGATGGTGAGTGTGCTGGTGTGTGCCCGGGCGTGTGCGAGGCTGGGTGGCTCTGCTTGGCCTGTCTTGGTGGGGACAGCTGGACCCCCCTCTTCCCTCTCCTGCCACCTCCGCCTTCCAGAGTACCCAGCCCCTCTTCTGGTCAGGCTCCTCTCTAAGAAAATTTGTAACTTAAAAGAGGACACTGCTTTAACACCAAAGAAAGATAGCTTGAGCAGAAAGAAGCTGGAGAGCTGATTGTTCCTCCTCGGCCTCCTGACACAGGGGGGGGGGGGGGGGGGGGGGGGGGGGGGGGGGGGGGGGGGGGGGGGGGGGGGGGGGGGGGGGGGGGGGGGGGGGGGGGGGGGGGGGGGGGGGGGCGGGCGGGGGGGGGGGGGGGG